>JADRCD010233609.1:0-52496 GCA_019843815.1 Montemys delectorum | reverse complement strand
TTTTTTTTTTTTTTTTTTTTGTAGACCATGTGCCATGTGGTTCCTAGTGTCTCCTGAAGGGAGCACCGTCCTCCGAATTTCTTCACATCTGAAGCTCTAAACTCACTCAAGGAGAAGAGTCAGACATGTGTAAGGACGTGGAAGATCCAGGATGTTAGTCAGCTACAGAAATGTGGGCTGATAGAGCTGAGGATTTGGGAACAGAGAGAAGAGCTTAAGTATGTCAGACCCAAGGCATGAAGACTTGGCAGGCTGTGAAGAGCCGATGATGGATAGAATCATAATATTGGGTCATAAGTTCCTAGACTAGAGAAAAATACGCTAGTTCATCTTCATGCCCTTTACGAGTTCATGCATATTCATGAAAGATAAAGTGTCAATCAACGTGAGTAAAACTTTTAGGTGGATGTCATATGAAAATGGCTGCTGCTGTAGTGTGATCCAGAATGTCTTCCTAAGGCTCATTTGCTAGACCATGACCTCCAGCTTGGTGTTAATGGGAGATGACAAACCTTTCAGAGGTGGTGGTGTCATTTAAGGAGATGCCCTTGAGGGGGATGAGGGGACCCTGGTCTCATCCTTGTTCCTTTCTTTCCACTTACAAGTGGTTCATTTGCACCATCCTGCATTTCCCAACGTATTACAGAAGTACCAAGTGATCCACCCTCAAAATGTGAGCCAAAGACCTTTTCCTTTTGTAAGGTGATTGTCTCAGATATTTGATATAGTAATGAAGTCTGACTAGGACATTTGTCATAGGAGGTTACAGGAAAAAATATATATATTAATTTTAATGAGTATTTTACAAGATAAAAAAAAATGTTCCCTTTGTACATATATGCTAATAAAGTAGAAAAAAATGACAAGAGAAAGACATAAGGATTTCTTTCCTAACAGGTAATTCTAGAACAAACAACTAGGATTCGGCTACCCGCAGAGCCCTGCTGCAAAACTGAAGAATGTCACAGACAGTACTGTTTGAGGGGCTGGGGTCCTTCATAAGGCAGAAGCAACAGCCCTTGTCCCCCTTAACTGATAGGGAATGAAGTCACGCAGCCCAAACTGTCTATTAAAATGATGTAAAAACTCTACCATGGCTGTAAAAGCAACTGTTTGTATTCCTAGTAATTTTAATTGTTGGAAAAATCTTTAAGTTATACAGTCAAGAACTAGAGAGATTTAATCATACCTATTAAATGACTGACGCTAAACATGAGAGACAAGCTTTGCATATGGAAATAGAGTTTTAAGCCTATTTTTAAGTAGGAACAAACCAGTCCCAATGAAGTGGAAATAAGACTTAAAATTGTGTCCTGGAGATCCACAAGCTCTTGTGTTTTAAAAACAGCCATCCTATGAGATATAAAAAGCATCAAAGCATGAGAGGAAGCACCATCAAACCTCATCAGCAAAGAGGAAAGTGACGGGTGTTTTGTAATGCTATTACTTGGTATATACACGCTGGCTAGTTTATGTCAATTTGACACAATGAACGTCTTCAGCGAATAGGCAAAAATCAGTTGAAGGATTTCCTTCATTACATTGGCCCCTAGGCCAGTGTGGGGGGGAATATTTTTCCTTAATGACTGCTATGGGGTGGTGCAGTCCACCGTGGGTGCTACCCACTCTGTGCTGGTGGTCCTGAGTTAGTAAGAAAACAATTTGAACAAGCTTTAGAGAGCACGCCAGTAAGCAGCACTCGGGCGTGGTTTCTGTCTGTCCCCGCCTCCAGGTATCTGCCCGAACTTCCTTCCGTGGTGGGCTGTGAGTCAGAAGAGGAAATAAACCTCCACAAGTTGTGTTTGCTTTTGTTTTGTGCTCATCACAGTGACAGGAGCCAAACTAGAACATTAAACAAAGTCAAAGCAAATATTTAATGTTTCTTTTAGCACCTCACATCTTTTAAACATTCTATTAATTTTGATCATTATTACCGTTTTTTTTTTTTTTTCGGAAAACGGATTTGAGATATTAAGTAGCTTGCTTTAAACACTACAAGTAGAAAGTGGCATAATATACTAGCTGTAGTCATACTATGTGCAGCCTTGGTTTCAAGGGCTAGGCTGCCATCTGGATCTTCAATGTTCCTCAAAGGACCAACAGCTTGTGGCAACATTGCGGGGTTACAAAGTCTGTATGAGATAAGGTTTATAAGGGTTTATACTGGGAGCATGTCCCCAAAGGGGACTAGTGTCCTTTCCTTTCTTCCTCTCTGTCTCTGTCCCTCCCTCTCCACTTCTCTTCCCATCCCCTTCCCTCATATGAAGGCACAACTCATCCATAGAAATGTACATAATAAATACTTGTGCTCTTACATATAAAGAACACCTGTATCAGAAGTAGCATCATAGTAATGTGAGTAAGAACCATCTATCTTACTTGAAGTGTTTTTTATGGTAATTGTACTTAAAAATCTTTTGTTGATTAAGTTTTCAAAGTGTCTTCCTTTAACTACAAAACATGTCTTCCTTAAACTACAAAACTTAGCCATAAAAACCAAGTAACTCAATTTCTAAAGCAGGTGGATTTGAGTAGACATTTCTCAGAAGATGAAACCCAAACGGCCAACGAGCACATGAGATAAAGTTCAGTGTCATGAGTTATCATAAAAATGTAAAAATCAAAACCAAAGCAAGATGTTATTTCTTCAAATCAGAATAGTTATTATTAAATACGTCAAAACATAACTATCTGTGATAAACACATAGACGAAAGGAGACTCTTAAAATTGTTGGACTCTTAAAACTGGGAGTGTAAACCAGTACTTACATTAGATAGAACAATATCTAAGGATCCTCACAAAACCAAAAACAGAGTACCATAAAGATTCAGCTCAGCCATTTTTTAGAATAGGAAATGGTATCAAAATATCAAACCAATATATTTGTTAAACTTACTCCTAATAAATCTTTATTACACCCATAGATTAATGTGTAGCTCAGCTCTCATGAGAGAAGTTCCCTTTTGTAGTAGATAGAAATTAACACAGAGATCCAGAAGGTGTAAAAAGGGACTGAAGTTCTTGGCCCTAAATGGGAACTCCTATATCACACCCCTCCTCCTCAAGGATCAAGAACCATTGTGGAAGAGGACACAGAATGATTGTGAGAACAAGGTGCTGGTGGGTGACTACCATGAAGCAGTGTCTTCCAGATACGGTAGTTCATTTGTACCTATGAACTCACAGTGCTCGTGACAACATGCAGAAAGCAAGCTCAAGCCAGACAAATCCCACCATGGAGAGGGGAGGTGGGCATAAAGTTCCATCCCTAGCTGAGGAGCTACTGGCCATCGATAGCTGCTGGGAGAGGGAGAGCCAGTCGTCTGTAAGGTTGTCGTCCCTGATTGGCCAGCGACTTTACAGTGGAAGGCCGTGCACCTAAGAGTGTCTGGTCAGCACACATTAGGAAAAGGGGAGAACACAAAGTTGTGTTGGGAGGGAAGTAGTGAGGATGTGGCAAGCACTAGGGGAAGTTATGAATAGGATCAACATACATTGTACAACATTCTCAAATAGCTAGTGAAAATGAGAAATAATATCAAAGACATAGCTGGTCTCTTATGCCAGCACTGTCTACATCAGTACTTGACTTACTCATTGGAGAGTGGGTAGACAGATAAAATGCAGCACATGTAAAAGAGGATATTAATCACGAAATAAAATCATCTCTTTAAAGAAACATGATGGAACCAGAGGTTTCTGCTAAGTGACTTAATCTAGACACAGATCTGTCTGTAACACTTTATTCTCTCTTATTTGTAGAGGCCAAACATTGGTCTGGAAGGTCAACGCAGGGGACCAGTGGTCATCAAAGGTGGCTAGAAAGCAGTAGGGGTAATTGACTTATGTAACAATAGTGATTGAAGAAGAGATCATGAATTCGCAGAGCAGGGAGGCACAGGAAGGATTGGAAGAGAGAGAGAGAAGGGGTAGATAAATGATGTGAATACAGGAAGCATGCATGAAATTCTAAAAAAAGAAACTCTTAAATTTAAAACTAAGAGTGGAGGGAGGGAGACACCAACCCACTCACAGAACCTTCAACCCAAAATTGGCCCTGCTTACAAGATGCATAGGGATAAAGATGGAGCAGAAATTGAAGGAACAGCCAACCAATGACTGGCCCAACTTAAGACCCATTCCACTTGAGAGAGTCCACCCCTAACACTATTCATGGTACTCAGCTATGCTTGCAGACAGAAGCCTAGCATAACTATCTCTTGAGAGGCTCCTACTAGCAGCAGATGGAAACAAATGCAGAGAGTCACAGCCAAATATCTGGTGGAGCTCAGAAAGTCTTGTGGAAGAGTCGAGGGACAGAATTGACGGAGTGAGAAGGGTCAAGGACATCACAGGAAGACCTACAGAGTCAACTAACCTGGGCCCTTAGGGGCTCATCAAGACTGAAACACCAACCAAAGAGTGTGCAGGGGCTGGGCCTAGGCCACCTACACATTTGTAGCAGATGTACAGCCTGGTCTTCATGTGAGTATGCTAACAATTGGAGTGAACTATCTGACTCTGTTGCCTGCCACTGGATCCCCTTCCTCTAGCTGGTCTGAGCTCAGTGAGAGAAGATGTGCTTAGTCTTGCTGGGACTTGATGTCCCAGGGCAGGGTGGTACCCCAGGGGTGCTTCCACTTCTCTGAGGAGAAGGGAAAAGGATGCTTGCGGGGAGGGAATTGTGGGCGGGCTAGGAGGAAAGGAGGATGGCTGCAGCCTGCATGTAAAGTGAATAAATAGGTAAATTACTGAAGATGAAGAAGACGAGGGGAGATTAACAATGAGTTCCAAAGTACGTGTGTGTGTGTGTGTGTGTGTGTGTGTGTTGAAGAACCTGAAGAGAAGGATCTGGAGGCTCTAAACAGAAAGAAATGATAAAGATGTAAATAGTAATTACCCTGATCTGATTAGTATGCGTTCTAGACATATGTTAAAATAATAAAATATTATACTGCATTCCATACATATGTATAAATGTGAAGTTAATAAAGACTTTTTTTTAAAAAAATTCCTAACAATAACAACAAGATGCCAGGCTTGTTTTTTTCACAAGACTGATAGAAATTGTGTTTCTTCAGTATTTTATTGAATACTGACAATATTTTAATTGAACAATAGCTAGAAACTGTAACTTCCCCAAATTTGGGCAGTTTTGTTCCTGTGATACACAAATACTCACAGATAATAGGAACATTGTTTAGAGCCTGCACTAACTGCATAAGAACTCTCACAGGTGCTTTATATTTTTTTATTTTAGATGATAAATGTATTATTCATGTGGCACCCAGTCAGAATCTATTCTTTATTTTTCCTAAACTGATTCACTAATCATTTTGTGATAATTTGTGTTTTAAAGGATACAAAAAGGAAGAGACAAAATAAAAGCGGGCAAAGGGAAAATATATACTTGAGTTGAAACAAGTCTCCACAAAAATATAAAAATCTCAGCTGTCATCGCAGAACTCAGTGATTTATGTTAATTATGTAGCTGTGCTGAGGCCTGGTGTACCCCTGCAGGGTGTGTGAGATTTCAGACAGACAGTATCATGAGGAACAGGACAAAGACGAAGAAATCCTATTCTGTTCCAATCACACCAAACTGTTAGGTCAAATTGAAATAATCATCTCAATGCTTTTGAAGGGTAATATTCAGATTTGCCCATGAAAACGTATCTATTTGTTGCATCTTGTAAAAATAGATTTGGGTTGTTTAAAATTAAGTGGTGTTTGAAGAAGAATTTCTTTAGAACTAGGTAGAACCAGAGTTAAGGGGCTGTTTCATTTTGAGGCAGTCATATTAATTAGCAGACAGAAGACATGGTGGCAGATTTGAAGTGCTTATGACAGCAGTTCTAGGCATGCACGGTTTCTGTACTTCAGCCCTATCAATAAAACAAGAAGCTGATAAATACCACGCATGAAGATCTCTTAATAAAAGTTAATAGCAACTGAAGATGTGCCTTTAAGAATTAGATGTATATATGCATCATCAACTAAGTAAAGAGCAATTACCTTTACAAACGCGACAATCTTCAAGGAGATTGTCGCCAGATACAAGGAGTTCATCACAAAGTCCATTAGATTCCACCAGTCGTGGATGTAATCCTGGAGTCCGCCATCCCACATCTGTTTAATCTCTCCCCATATAAAACCTGCAATTATAGAGAAATTCACGGTAAGTGGGACTTTCGATCTAGTGACTTTCACTAACAAAGGATATATGAACCAAAGTAGACATAGATAGTGAAGCCATGGACCGTATATGTTAGACACAGTAATTCTTTTATGGGTAAGAATACGGAATCTCAAACATCTCTAAAGACAGAGGACACTAAGTTAATTCCAGAAGATTTTGTTAGCTCATTTTATTTGTTTATTCATTTGATACAGTAATTTAAAAGTTGTGATGTTTGGGGCTGTGGGGTTAGATCAGCCAGAGGATTCTTGCAAGAGAGTCCACCTGGTGGCTAAAACAGCCTCCCTCGGCCTCCTCCCGTTTTTCTTTTCTATTCAAGATTATAACTATACTTATAAAATATATTCTCTCCTTTTCTCTACCCAAACCTTTCCATATATGTCTTTGCTCTTTCAAATTGATAATCTCTTATTTATTAATTATTGTTGTATAAATATACATATACATGTATAATGTTACTTGTACTTGTGTTTTCAAGACTGGTTATTTGGTATTGGACAATCGGTATGCTCTTCCCTCAGGAAGATTCCTTCTCCCATTCCCAGCAGTCCTTAATTGCCTGGAGTTGTGTAGGGCTCTGTGAGCTTTCCCCATCTACTTTAGCGTATCTATTGGTATCATGCTTGTTTAGCTCATTTGCCCTTATACCCACAGATAAGTTGAGTCTTCACCCACCATCAAGGAAACTTCTCTTTGCAACAGATGGAGTCCATTACAGAAAGCCACAAGCAATCAAAATGCAGAGTTGTGGAGCCCAATCCCAGTGGAGACAGCTACAAAACACCCCAGCACCAAGGCTCAGAAAACATTGTAGAAGACTGGGGCAGAAAAATTCTAAGATCCAAAGAATCACGGGGTTTGCTGTGAGCCTATGTCTCCTGTTAGTGTCAGAAGCTACACCAATAAAACATTAAAATATCTTTCCCTAGTTCCAGGGGATCCCCAACCCACTTCTGGACTCAGAAGGCACTGTAGGCACATGGCATGTTTACACATGTGCACACAAAATACACATCCAAGTAAGATAAAATAATAGGAAAGTCTTTAAAAAGTTTAAATTTTTAATTTCCCTATAACTACATATTCTTCATTGAAAATGTCATAGAATGTTCTTACAAGCATGTTTTGGACTGCATTTTTCTCTCAAGTCAAATGACTTAAAAATGGATGGAAAAATGGTTTATCTGAACTAAAAATAAAGCAAACACTTCCCTCTAGTCAAGTGATCAAAGAATCTAACTTTGATTCTTAATGCAGTTGGTGCTTTGAGAGGTCAATTATCAATCTGTGAGAATGGATGCTTACAGCACTCCTGCCAGTTTACTGAGTACCACATACAGGACAATAACCTCAGTCCCACATCCAGGATCAACAGAAATTCTTTTATATAAGCAGTTTTTCAAATATAGAATGTATCATTACTTTAAGTCCTTTGGTGTTTTGCCTGCATGTATGTCTCTGGATGAGGGTGTCAGAAGCCCCAGAGCTGAGGTTACAGACAGGTATGGGCTGCCATGTGGGCCTCAGGAATTTAACCCTGCTCCTCTGGAAGAGCAGCCAGTGCTCTTAACTGCTGGGCCATCTCTCCAGGCCTTTCTCTTCCCTTTTCTAATAGAAAATATTACACTGTATAATTCTCTGGAATATTTATAAAGTATTTATATAGGTCATTATTTTATTCCCATAATCTTATTAAAATAATGAACAACTATTTTTAGAACCTAATGAGGGCTTTCAAGTGATCTAGCACTATGAAATATTAAAGAGATAAACTCATTTATTACAACTGCATTCATCAAAATGAGACTCATGTATAATAATGGTAGCCTGAAATGCCACATATAAAATACCACATTTGATAGCTGCTGAGAATACAGGAAGTTGAAAAGATTATAATTGCTTTTTACTAAATGCAAGAAAAAGTCAGATTAACTATAAATATCATAACTTGTCACATCCTCATAAGAAATGTAAGAAATGAAGAGCTGTCAGATTCATAGAGAAGCTTGCCACTCTTCCAGTCTCCTGAAAGAACAAGAACACAGGGCCAGGGAGATGGCTTAGTGGGTAAAAGTGTTTGCCTTTCGAGCTAGATGGTGAGTTTAATCCCTGTAATCTACGTAAGTGCTGTGATGTGGTAGAATGTGTCTGTGATCCCAGGGACTCCATGGCGAGGTGAGAGTAAGAGGTCGATTACTGAGAAACTCATGGGGCCAGCTCATCTGAAGTGTGAAGCCCCGTAGCAATAAACAAGAGAGACCCTGCCTTAAAAATAAGGTGGAAGACAGGAGCTGAGACCTGCTACGTTCTACTCCATGCCTTCCACTCCAACTCGAGAGGGAGATTAGACTGGGAACCTGGGACTGTGATGGTTCTTTGGGCAAGGCACAGACCTGGTCCAGGCATCTCGCATATGGAATAAGGAATAAACTGCTTACCTAACCCAAAAATGAGGCAAGACAGAGTCCTGGGTATCAGGTTTATAAGAACACACAGTGTCATGGATTAAGGCTGGGAAGGGATCAGGAAACTGCCCCTGCAAAGTCTAACAACCATAGAGTGAAGGGCAGCACCACACACCTCAAACCGTGGAGCTCACACAGAGGCCCTACTGTGACCCTGGCTTGGAACAGCAATGCTCTACTGCTCCCATCATTAGCACCAACATCCTGTCTAGACTACCCTTTGAGACTTTCCACATAAAGTGATCTCCTGAGCTTTCATGTAGGGGTTGGGATCATAGCTGACACTTTGAAGAAAGGAGAAACACAGAACTGAACAAGATATGCTTCATACACTGGATTTCAGAGCTGGTGGGAAACCTAGAATTTATTTCATACAATGAGGAAAACCCCTTGGTACAAATGACAACACGCTCCTTTTGCACACTGAAGATATTTTTTCCTGATACAATGGCAGATTCCTGACATCCAACCCATGGCCATAGTTTACATTGGAAAGACATAGCACTAAGAGGCAGTGTGACACACTGCTGGGTATACTAGGGGACACTAGGATTGGGTTTGAATTTCCAAATGCGATGACTAGGACAACAATTTCTTACTGGGAGGATCCTTTAATACCCATTATTTATTTTGTTGTATGTAAAATTGCACCAATCCTCAGAGATCAGAAGATATGCATACAAAACCATTGAATGGCAGGTGTGTTTTCCATTAGCTTTCAGTAGAACACAGAGAGATGGAAACTGCTGTGTCAGTCAGATGGGTACCAGGCAATACTAGAATCATATGACTTTGAATTAAAAGATTCTATCATAAGTGTGAAAAATTTACAAGCATTGTTTCTCACCACTGATACTACTGCCAAGTATGATTATTAAAACAGCTGACATTAGATTAAGATCTGTCATCTACAAATAGACCCAGACTCCATCTGGCCCTGCCTCAGAAATGGTAAACCAGATCTTTGACAGGCAAAGCCTGAAAAGATAACTTCTGGCCAAATGTGAAGACTCCTTTGGAAGTTGAGTTGTTCTAAAATTGATGGAGACAGACATTCTACCCTCAAGTCTAGCATGCCTTTCAGTGTGCTCTCTCATTAGTATGGAAACCCAATCCATGGATCTCTCTAGAGAGGAGCACTAGTTCAGCCTCTCTTCATGCCTTTTCGATCTGGTCATTTGAATTTGTATGCATTATCAAATGTAACACCTCAAAGTACCTGCACAGCAATCAGAACGTTGATGTGGAAGGGCAAGCAGTGAGAGAACATTTTAGCTTAAGAGGTCTTTAGAAGGTGGGACCAAGGATGTGAAACTTCACCTGGAAGTTAGCAGTGTGGTTGATATCCAAGGTTTCTTAAGGTTAACAACCCTGAAACCCGTAAGGCCCCTGTAGAGTCCATAGAGATGGATCTCAGGTGACCTTCCTGACCACTCAGCTTCTTACCTCACTTCTGACATGAAACAAGGGAAAACAGACGGGGATAAAACTGTTAATTTGTGATGTGACTCTTCAAGAACTCACATCTAACTTAACTTTATAGATAACATTATCAATTAATGCTTATTGATTAATGAGTGGAATATTTTAGAAGGCTCATTTCTTAAAGATTCATTCATTTTTTTTTATCTGTATGAGTCTTTGAGCTGTGGTGTGTGTGTGTGTGTGTGTGTGTGTGTGTGTGTGTGTGTGTGATCATTATGAGCAGTGCCCACAGAGGTCAGAAGAAGGATTAGATCCCCTGGAACCAGAGTTACAGATGGTTGTGAGCCACCATCTGGGTTCCAGGAACTGAACCTGGGTACTCTGCAAGACCATCCAGTGTTCCTAACTGCTGAGCATCTCTTCAGCCCTAGAATGCTTCTTATTTTCCAACCCCCAGGTTGGAGTATCACCTCATAAATGCCCTCCTCATCTCACACCTGCTTGATGGCTGTTGACTTTTAGTCTGCTGTAATCATGTTAGCGAAATGTCAAGTTTTATCTCTTCTGGCAACAGCCACTGCATTTCTGAACAAGCAAACCATTAAAAAAAACGAGAATGTGCTAGTACAAACTGAGATGCATCCAGAGAGTTAACTGTTCATGGAAACAGAAAAAAACGGAAGAGAACAAAGCTTCAGGGAACTTCTGTCACAATGTGTTTGTCCTGTTCCCACAATGGAACATTTCAACATTGCGTTCTCTCTCTCTGTCTGTCTGTGTGTATTTATATACAGATGACACAATTTCTCAGGCCCGTGGTAGAAGCCTTGTTACAGGCCTTGAAGCCAAGAGTACGGACTCAGGGTGGAAACAGCACAAGGGGAATGAGTGGATCCCGGAAGTCTTTTTCAGACATGCTCTGGGGGTCTGGATGTTTGTCCTTTTTGTTTCTTTTTTTAAATCTCTCCCACAGCTGGTCACTCAGGAAGGCTTGACTTGTCTATCCTGAACATAGTTGTGAGGATGTGAGGGAGATGGTCGTCTCTGATTTTACACTCATCCGTCAGTCCAGATTTCAAGCTTTGGGGTATAACTGTGTCACTGGGGGGATCCCTGGCCTTGCCCTCTCTTGCTGTGGCTAGGTACACAGATAGTAATCAGCAGCCCCAAACAAAGAGCCAGGCATCTTTTCACCAGAGTAATCCCCAAGGGCGTGGTCAAGGGCCAGAGCTGTCGAGGCTGACCTCTAGAGCTCCTTTATTGGAGACAAGATTGCACCGTGAGACATCAAGTCAGCAAAGATAAAAAGAGCACTAAGAATTCCTCGTGGCTGGAATTCTTTCCAATCGGGGAATTGAAATGTGTCTCTGGGCTCAGAAGCCTATCTTTGTCAAAAATAATTGTATTACTAGAAGTTATTTCAATTAATGGAGAGTAACACGATATCAGACCCCCAAGAGAGGCTAAGTTAAGGGCAGCTCCTAGGGTCTCGGAATCTATTTCAAACCTCGATGGAGTGGAAGGTGAAAGCCTGCAAAGCGCCCTTTCTGAAGGCAGTTTGCCGGAAGCTATAGAAGGCCTCCTGTTGGCAGGTTGCTGACGGATCTGAGGATGCTTTCTGCTCTCCCACCCTTGGCCGCTCTCTTGCCACACCCCACAAACAGAAACTCTGGGAAGGGAGATGGTAAAAAAGCCACTTTGTTTTGACTGTAGAGTTTTTGCTCCTCTGTGGAGGAGTAAATATCAGAGAGGGATGACGGTGACTACCCCTCAATACTTCCTTAATTCAAGTGAGGGGATGTCAGGAAACGCCCCGAAGCCTGAGGATGATACAGCAAGGAGAAACTAGTACTCCACACTCCCTGTGGAGCCATTTTCTTCTGCAGCTAACTGGTGTAGCTCTCCCTTGGTCTGGCTCAACATGGAAAATGAAAAACCAGGCAATTTGTCAGTGGGGCAGCTTGTGGCAGCCTGAACACCTACGGTTCTATGTGTCTGGGTTTGCAGTACTCTTGTAAAGTCTATGCAGGGTGCAGTAAAAGCTGTGTATGACTCTTCTTGCCACACTCAAGAGAGACTTTTAAGAACCATAGATTAACCACGCAGATTAACTAGCTGCAGGGTACACAGTGTTTGAGGGACTCAAGGTGTCAGACAGAGCTGAATCTGATCCTGAGAACCTTCCAGTGTCCGGGCACAATAGGACCATCTAGAGAGTGCAGCACATCCCTGGAGTGCCAACATGTCCATTCCTGGCACAGGCACTCAGTGATTCCCAGAAAGTAGGACATCCGGGAAGAGCTGTGGCCTGAGAGCTGGTTGGTTAATGAAGATCTAACTTCTGCTGTCAGCTGTCTTTCCTAAGGCGGCAGGAATGGAGAGAAGCGGCCATCTGTGTACCCTGGGGCTGGAGTCAAAGCATGAGACATATGTAGATGAACATATCCAGGTCTTTCAGGACATGGGCCAGTCTTTCATTAAGAAGAGAAAATCTTTAAAGTGCTTATAAGTTTAAAAAATTTAAAATAGACCCAGTTCTTTGTTGATTGGATTTAAGGCCTACTCTATAGGAGGAAACATAAACCTTTACTGTAAGCCCAGCTTGGGAGTTCACAGGCCCGAGTAGACCTACTACCAATCTGAGGATCTACTACTACTGTTATTCTGATAAATGGGCATAATATCAAAATGACCTCCAGATCTCTAGACCCACACACTGGTGATGCTCTCAGACCCTATCAGAGAAGCACCATTGTGCAGTGATTTACACAGAAACTCACAAATTGCTCAAAGTTCACAGAATACCAGTGGAATATAACTGGGACATCTACACCACTCCTCTTCCTAAGGCTCAGGGACCACAATAGAAAGAGGGAAGAAAGACCATATTAACCAGAGAAGACAGTGTCTTCTGGACATGGCAGGACTTCTGTGCTCACAAATTCATGGCAGCTGTGATTGTCTGCACAAGACTTGCACAAGACCAATCCTGTCAGTATTTTAGCACAAGGAGGATTGAGCAAGAGCCCCGTCCCCTAACTCAAGAGCTATGAATACTTGATGGCTCTGGGAGGAGGTAAAGTCAATTTTTATGAAGGTTGTGGCTCCTGGTAGGTTGACCACGTCCCAGTGGATGGACCCATGCCCAGGAGGAGTACATGGCCAGCACAAATGGGACTTGATGGGCTATTAAAAAGGAAGATACAAAGTTATGCGTTTGGGAGGTGGGGATGGACCTAGGGGGAGATGGGGGTGAATCTGAGCAGAGTTGTGCAAGGAGTAGAAGAGAATCTGAAGAAAACACACTGTATGAAATTCTTAGATATTTAGGAAAATGTTAACAATAAAACAAACTGGTCTTACATCTTAATAACTCAATGTTTCAGGAAGCCTATATCTAAGCGTGATCTCATTCAAAAATAGAGACAGGCTCTCTAATTTAGGTGGGCTGAGTAGAGTGTCTGGAAAAAGTAAACCTACTTTGCATCTAGATTCTGGGAGTAGTGTTTCATAATTGTCATATGAGAACTAAGTCTGGTATGAGATCTTTTCCCATAATTGTTTCTCATTCTTGAGTGTGTTTAAGTACCTCTGCAATTTCTGAATCAAGTAAGCAAGAGGGCAACTTAAAAATCTCAGTTTACTGAAAATAATTCACAGTGCTTCTGACTGTAGTCAGCAGACCCTCAAGAGTGGCTGATGTAATGCAAACGGGGACAATTACTCCGTATTTGAAGACATTTGAAAAACTCTTAGGTCACTGTGGGTTTGTCCACTATTTTAGCATTAGAGATAAAAATTTAGGAAAACGAAATTAAGGAAACCCATAGTTTCAGTTTAGTAAGAAGGAGTGCCACATCAGTTTCAAACAAAAGTAAGAATATACAACTTGGTTTTAATAGTTTGCACCTAAATATAATTATATAATAATTAATTAGGAAGTTTGAGTGATGTAGTAGCATTTTTCATAGGATCTTCTTTCATTTCAATGCTTCCATGAAATTTACTACAGAATATTTAAACTGGTGGGAAAACAACAAAGGTTTCTTTGCTCCAGTTGCCTTGTCAAGGACTAGTAGAAGCTGCATAATGTATGTTTTTAAAATGTGTGCATTTTCACTATGACTATTATTACATTCTACTTAAGATGAATTCCCTTTAAAAACAATTGACTGAAACAACTTTTACATGTGCATATCTCTCAACAGAAGTTTAAATATTAAGAATGCTCTTACAACCAAGGGAACTTAACTTTATTCCCCAGAAACTGATTCTCTGAATCTAGAAAGCGAGCATGTACATTTACAGGTGCTTCCTGATCCTCCCTCCCTCTCTTCCTCCTCTCCTTGCCCTCATTTCCTTTCTCCCTTTCATCTCTCTTCCTTCTCCATCCCCCCTCCCTTCCTTCTCTCCTTCCATCTTTCCTGCCTCTCTCCTTTCCTTCCTCCCAGAGGTTGCTTTTTTGACTCTAGAGAGCCACAGACTGTGTTCTAACCCAGTGGGAGTGACGAAGGAGAAGACAGCAGCTGAACTGTAGGGTGGCACCGAGGATTTAGTGTGCAAAGTGTGATGTTGGTTATTGTCTATGGCTAATATGCATCCTGGAGTGCGTTGGACCTCTAATAAACCACATGCACTGCTTAGTCATACTGTACCTGGGTAAAGGTGTGAGGAGGTGGGGAATGATGCCCATGTGTGCGCAATTGGTATTCTAGAAAATTCCTGCTTCCTGCAATTCTGTCTCTCCCATTCCTGGCACAGTGTCTCACAGAGAATCAAGGTTCTTTCTTTGGAGGATCTAGGATTTGTTATATTAATAAGCACCTGCTTGCCCTTTATTCTGGACAAGGAATCCAACTTCCGAAGCCTGCCTCCTCTCTGGAAAACAAGCCATTCTCATGGTTTAATACAGCCAGATGGAGCAGAGCTGCTGTGACATCCACAGCAGAATGCGCATTCAAAATTTTCAGCCTCCTTAGCATCAATGTCGTTGTGCAACTACATTTATTAGAATAATTTCTAACTAGGGAAAACCAATTTAAGCACCATCCAAGCGTTTGACCTTTCTATGTTTTGGTGTCTAGTTTGCTTTCCAATATATGTCCTCTTCCCATCTACGTTAGGCACCAATATTCTCAGAAGCTCTGTCGGTTTCAGTGTTCGCGTGTTAAATTTGACATGTGCTGTCATAACCTGACAGAGGTCATTTTTCCCCGGTAAAGAATTCAGCTACTGTAAATCAGTAGGTGAACGGAGAACAATTTAAAATTTTCTAAGTATTGTATATCCTGATAGCTTACTGTGCATAGCTTTTAAATAGTTCCACCAGCACATAGAGATAAACAGGAAAATAAGAAAAATGTATCATGCTGTAATGGTTGTCTGGTTTTTGTTTGTTTGCTTGCTTGCTTGATATTATAATAGTTTTTTAAAGTACCAAGTGGCTGTTCTGCCACTGTGTTTGGATCTGTACGTGACTGCAGCTCATCTGTTGAGCATTGTGCCATGGGGGAGGAGTGGAAGAAAGCTATATGCTAGTTTCTTATAATTGTAACAGCATTTCGAGCTGATTGAGGGGCTAGGTGCTTTAGAAGTAAGACTGAAGTTATGAGCCATTGAAGACATATGATCTTAGTGACAATTTGTAAAAGGGGTCACTGACATATGACTCAGTGGTAGAACACATGTTTAACATGCAAGAAACCCTGGTACACTCTGTAGCACCAAAAAAGGGGTGAAACAAAAATGGTGATAAGACTAAAATTATATATATATATACATATACATATATATGTATATGTGTACATATATATGTATATATATGCGTGTATATATGTATACATGTATGTATGTATGTGTATATATACATATATACATATATATATATCCCAGGAAGATGATTGTTGGTTCCTTTGTGAGTCAAGATGAGAATAAGTTCAAAATTATTAAATCCATGTCACCTGTTTGGCAGAGTTAGTTGAACATTTTCAGAGTTCTTAACTTCAATGTTTTAAGTTATATAATATACAGTAAATGAGGGAAATGAGAAGCCAATGTTGCTAAAGAAAAATTGCAAAAGCAGCCTGCGATCCGGGCAAGCTGGGTAATGTGGATATTATGGGCACGTCTTGCTTTGTGGCTAGCAATTCCCCAGGCGCTATTTTTAACCGAGCTGCGATTCTGTTCTCCGCTCCATCATCTCCTCGCTTCACCCTTCTCGTTGCGCTCGAAGAGCACAGATTTGCATGCTGTCTGACTGTGGCATATTCTTAGGCATGACTTAATGCCAATCACTTCAGCAGCCATTTTACCTTCTCTTGGGAGCAAAGCAGTATTTAATATATGACAACCTCTACTGCAGTGCTACTTTTATGAAAAAAAAAGTTATCAATTTTGCAAGTTTTTGCTAAGTTGATTATATAAGTGCATATATGCATCTATCTATGTACATATGTGTGTTTACATGTGCGTGTTTACTTTTGTGCTATACAAAAAACTATGGAACATTTTTTACCTGTTACAATTTAGTTGTAGTGGATCCTGACGGAAAATTCAAACTGGTTTTGGGAAGGTCTGAAGACTAGTATCCCAAGGAATGTTTTCTTTTCTTTAATTTTATTTTATGTGTATTAAGTGTTTGCCTGCATGTGTTTATATGCACTATAATAACACACACATACACACAGACACACACACATATTTCCACACACACAGACATACACACATATTTCCACACACACACACAGACATACACACATATTTCCACACACACACACAGACATACACACATATTTCCACACACAGACACACATACATATTTCCACACACGCACACATATTTCCACACCCACACACACACACAGACACACACACAGACACACACACATATTTCCACACACACACACAGACATACCCACATATTTCCACACACACAGACACACATACATATTTACATACACACACATATTTCCACACTCACACAGACACACACACATATTTCCACACACACAGAGACACACACAGACACACACACATATTTCCACACACACATATTTACACACACACACACACTCCCTGCAGTGTTCAGCAGAGCCTACCCGCCTTAGAACTGGAGTTACAGGTGGTTGTGAGCTGAGCTGAGTTGCTGGGTAGGTACTAGGAACAGAACTGTGGTTCTCTGCAGGAGCGGCCAGTGCTCTTAATCATGGAGTCATCTCTCCAGCCCCAAGTCATTCTACTTTATTGTTAAAAATCTAGAACTATACAAGAAATTAAGCTAAAGATGTCTTACTTCATCAGCTATTAGCGTTGGGAAAAAAATATGAATGTTTCACTGATGCAGCCACCAAATCAGACCACACCTTTTTAATCTAGGTCACAAGTGGGTAGAAAGGTCTCAACCCTCCTGTCCCAATGCCATCTTCTGCGCCCTTTTGAGAACAGTGATTCCCTCCCTCTCCCGAATGAGGGAAGCTCAGTAGACTCAAGGGGACATCAAACGTTATCCAGCGAAAACCCTTTCCCTTTATTGATGAAGGTACTGAAAGCCCTGAAGGTCTGCGACTGCTTATATTTTAAGTCCGTCGAGGTAGCATCTCCATAGATCCCAGGAAGGGCTCACAGCCCTTAGAAAGCACTGCATGTTCAGCCTTAGCAAGGAGCTCTCAAGACTCACCAGGTAACTCTCTTGAGAGATCTACGGATACATAAGCACACATCACATGCCCTGTTGCTCCAGAGAGATAATCATTCATATCCTTTGTTATTTTTAAAAATATATCTTTTCACTCTAAAAGCTTTCAGATCAATTTGCCCCCTCTAGTCATACTATCCTGAAAACGTCACCTCAGCCAGATACTTTTTGGAATTATAATACATTTAAGACTATATATTAATTACTTAGTGTCTCTGAATGTCATTTCTTTCATCCACCTGTCAAAGAATATTCTGCTACAAATTTAGTACAAGCAGGTGATCAAAGGTGGTTTTAACTTCAAAATAGATGTTTTTATTTTTTTTATAATATTTACCACTTTCTGCAATTCTGATCATGAATTCATTACCTATTCCCTCCAGTGAAATTTAAACTCCATCGGCCCAAATGCCTTTTGCTTGCTATGTAATGGTCCCAGTCTTTGAATTATTCAATGTATACTCATTGGTTGCATGAAGACTAGCAATACAATATGTGATCACAACATGCTGCACCTGTAAGATTTTTCCTAAAATAGTTGTACATTCCCTTTGGGATGCCAGGATTTTCAGAGGTCTAGCGTGAGTTATCAGTACACAACATATGACCTTTAAATACTTTAGTAAGAGTCGCTCTAGAAAGTTTCTCTCTGAAGAAAATTCACAGAAAATATATCCCTTACGTGAGATAATTTGATTAACTGATGATTTCACCTTACTATCAACTTCTTTGCTGTAATGGGTTTTTGAAGAACTACAGATCTAAACTTTCCTTTTATTTTATGTAAGCACGTATTGAATGCACGTCAGCTTAGTCAGGACTGACTCCGAAGCTCTCTTGAGATAGTATTTAGAAACAGTAGTAACATGTCAGACACCAATTTCACACCACTCCACTGTTCTTTGCTACCACTTATACTAAGGTTTAGGACGGAAGGTCGATCACCTTCTCTCTCCCAGAGCTCCTCCTGTTAGACTCCTTGCAGTTTTGAAGTTAACCCATGCAGATATCCTGAGATCATGAATCAGGAAATGTGTCATGCTGGATCTGAGACCAAGGGGACTTCAAGTGAAATGGAGAAAATATGCTTTCTCAGCAAACCATGGTAGGATGCAGAAAAGGATAATTAAAATGCAAATTTTATGCATTGACTATAGTAATGGAAAGGAAGCAAAAACACAGTTTTTTTTTTTTTTTATAAATAAGGTTTTCTACTCTGATTGTAAGCAGTTCTAAAATAATTATCTCTGGTAATGTGGAGATTAAATTTTTTTCTATTGTTTAATTTCCAATTTCTCTACAGAATTTTCTGAAAAATACAATGGGTGAAATATATATATATATATACATATATATACATATATATGTATATATATGTATATGTATACACACACACACATAGAATCAGTAGTTCTTGAGATATACATACTTATATGTGGAAGACATATAAGAAAACTAGGGGGTGCAGGTCTAATTCAGCAGTGGCAGATCACCTGCTTGCACCTGTCAAGGCCCTGGGATCAGATGCCAGCACAGGAGAAAAATAAGAGTATGTGTGGCCAATGGGTCACACCCAAAAGATTCAAAAGACAAGCAAGGCACAAACCCTGAGTGACTTGTGGGACAAGGAGTCATCAACACCTGTAATCTGCCACCTTTGCTGCATTGCCTTTTTGGAACAAGCACAATGCAGTTGGCAAAACATTTGTTTGATTTGGAAGATGAAGTCTTCGAGCTACCATGGGCAGAACCTGGGTGTTATCTCTCCCTCCGCCCCCAACATTATTGAGTCTTCTTCCTAGGCAACAAAATTCCACGGCCGAGACGCGTTCGTTATTATATTTTCTAGAGTAACACATTTACCCAGGACCCACGGTAATATCATCCACTCCACGATGGTTGGTGGTGGGCCTTGCCTGTTCAAGTCTGACCTGTCGATGTGCTGAGAGGCTAGCAGCAGCAGAAACAAAAAGGTCAGATAGGAGGCTGTGTGGCAGATAAACTTGATAAATGGCTTTCTGATAAACAGTCCAAGTGGGCTTTTGGGAGCTATCAGGTAGCACACGGAGAAGACGGGGAAGAGCAGTCCTATTATGAAACATGTCACCATCTTCACCGCCCAGTGTCTCCTCCTCCAGCCTGGGAACTCGTCGTACCAGCGGGATGCGAGCAGCTGCTGGCAGTTGGGCTGAGCAACAAACTAGGAGGAAAGCAGAAGGAAAATTAGGTCCCTGTTCTATGTAGTGACCTCAGCGCATCAGGAAGAACTCAGACATCTTTATCTTTTACCACATAGTTTCAGTAAATTTAATAAGATAATGACACCCTTGAATATTTTCCTAATTTCATATTAAATTCAAATTTAAACAAACCATATATTCTTTGTTAAAGCAATATTAGAATTTAAAGACACAAGCTGTGGTTCACTTGATCTTAGAGTAAAATAACCAAACACGTGAAGCCATTCTAAGAAAGACCATATAATGGGCACTTGTTGCACTCACAGCACAATGCTGTGTGCTTAGGCTTAAATGAAAACCCTGCACTTGAGTGGGAGGCAGAGGGGAGGAATAAGAATGCACAACGTGTCCTAGTCTTATACTCTGTTGTTGTGATCAAACACTAACCACAAAAGCAATTTAGGAAGGAAATGATTTATTTAGCTTGCAGGTTACCGTTCATTATGCAAGAAGCCAAGGCAGGAACCTGGGGGTGGTAACTCAAGCAGAGACCATGGAGGAATGCTATTTATTGACTTCTCATCTATCTTTCTTACAAAGCCCAAGCCCCCATGCCCAGAGTTCATGTTCATTGCAGGCTGGGCTTAATTAGCAATTTAGGAGATGCCCTACAGACATTCCCATAAACCAACATAATGGAGGTCCCACTCCATCTGAGATTCCCTCTTCTCGGGTGTGTTTAACTCCCTGCCAAGTTGACAAAACACTACTCAACACACAAAGGACACACTACCTACAAAATGGTCAAATATTTAAGAAACTTATACACATAGGATAGGAAGTGAAAACGTTCGCATCACAGTCTCTTGGCTTAGTTATTTGTCATGACATTACACATCACTTTCATTTTTGTATTTTCACTTAACATTTTCCGATCATACGCATGCATGGATTTCACTCTCATACATGCAAATATATATTCAATTGGGTCTGGTTAATAGAAAAATAAGCATATAGAATTATAAAGAAGCTAGTGATCATTGTCCTAGCTGAGTTTATTAGAAACATTATTGAGTATATTATCATATATACTAATCAGTTGTTACATACAAGCTGTTTCACAAGCATTTTACCCCAGTAACACTCCTAAGGTATAAGACATATATAGCTCTCTCCTCTTAAATGAGGAGGAAAGAAGAGTTATAAGAAATGACTATAATTATCCAACATTTCAGATCAAGACGGAGTGTTAAAATGTACTGTCCAGATTTCCTATATACAAGCCTTTCTTCCCCATGACTGACACCTCAGTATCACATGAATGGAGTTGCAAATGGTCAGGGATGCTTTTCAGCGAGAAGAAAGCTATTCAAGACCAGACACAGCAGGGGAGTGCCAGCCTACACTGGTGGTAAAGTGTGCAGTGGGTGTGAAGAATGGTGGTGTAATTCTGCATGAGGCCAACACTTAAGACCCTTGGAGTCAGAAAATAGCGTTCTCTGCATGCAAACCAGACACCTGTCCCTTCATGGTTCTTTTCACCCTTCTCCATATCCCCCCACTCTTCTTCTTTGTCTCTCAGCCGTATGGACCTGGGTAAGACTTGACCCTGCCTCTTTTCAGATGCTGTGCCAACACACAATCCCTGGGTGATGAGAAAGGATGCTTCCTTGGGAAGAAAAGGAGGCAATGGAATGATGGATTGAGAAACCCAGTATCCGAGGTGTTCAGTCATGTTGATTAGATGAATGGTAGTTGGTCTTGTTTCAGACACTTAATAATCAAAGCATATGAGAGTGGATAGAGAGACATGAAATAAATCGAAATTTTATGATCCGGGCTTAAGTAAATACAGATAAATCAAAGCATTTCCTCCAAGCAAGGGTCAGAAGGACAATTTGGTTTTGTTGTTGTTGTTGTTGTTGTTGTTGTTGTTACTAATTTAAGTGACTTTAAGACTCTGTAGAAAGGAAAGTTTGAATTTATGTCAAAGAATCAAGACTTTCACTTGTTTTCTGGCCAAAGCCAGGCTTTCAGAAGTGAAAGCAGAGTCCTGACACAGCGACAGAGTTTTCTACAAATGTACAGGGGACTCTAACAAGCTCTCTTGCTTCTAGAGCCCCATCTGCCACACAGTATTCTTCCCAAGGGCACTTCACATACAAATAATCTAACATTTATTTCATTTCCCACGACAAAATATCCTCAAGGAATTATAACTCAGCACAGGTTAAAATTTTGTTTTGTTGAATTTTTTTAAAAAAAAATATTTATTCATTTTATTTATGTTTATGTTTGCCTGCGTATATGTCTGCGTCTGTGGTTGGTGACCGTGGAGGACAGACGATGGAGTCTGATCCTCTAGAACTGGAGGAGTTACTGATGCTTGGAACTATCATATGGATACCCAGTCCTCTGTAAGCTCAACAGTACTCTCAGCCCCTGACTCATCTCTCCAGCCTGGTAAAAAAAAGTTCTTAACAGGACGCAACCCACTGAAGATAGAACCAGCTCTTGATTCTTTGTTCATTCCTTGTACTGTTTTCTTTCTAATAGTTGATTTTAGCCCTGTGTTCTATTTCCTGCTATCTACTCCTCTTGGGTGTGTTTGTTTCTTTGTTTTTTTCTAGAGCTTTGAGGTGTGCTGTTAACTTGCTAGTATTAGATCTCGCCAATTTTTTTATGAAGGCACTTAGTGATATGAATTTTCATCTTAACACTGCTTTCATTGTGTCCCATAAATTTGGGTATATTGTGGCTTCATTTTCATTGAATTCAAGAAAATCCTTAATTTCTTTCTTTATTTCTTCCCTGAGCAAGTTATCATTGAGTAGAGAGCTATTCAGTTTCCATGAGTTTTCTGTTGTTTTGTTGTTATTGAAGTCTAGCCTTAGTTGGTGGTGATCTGACAGAATGCATGTGATTATTTCAATCTTCTATCTGTCGAGGCCTGTTTTGTATCCAATTATACAGTCATTTTTGGAGAAGGTTCCATGAAGTGCTAAGAAGAAGATATATTCTCTAGTTTGGGGGTGAAATGTTTGTTAAATCCATTTGGTTCCTAACTTATGTTAGTTTCACCGTGTTTCTGTTTAGTTTCTGTTTCCATGACCTGTCCAAGGTGAGAGTTGGATGTTGAAGTCTCCCACTATAACTGTGTGAGATTCAGTGTGTGTTTTGAACTTCAGTAAAATCTCTTATGAATGTGGGTGCTCTTGCATTTGGGGCATAGATGTTTACAATAGAGTCTTCATGTTGGTGGATCTTTCCTTTGATGAATATGAAGTGTTCTTCCCCATCTCTTTTGATTACTTTTGGTTGAAAGTCTATTTTATTACATACTAGAATGGCTACTCAAAAGTTAGACTTCGGAAGAACCCAAATAACCTAATTTTAAAATGGGGTTCAGAGCTAAACAGAGAGTTTTTAAAAGAGGAATCTTGAGTGGCCAAGAAACACTTAAAGAAATGTTCAATATCCTTTGTTGTCAGGGAAATGCAAATCATAAGGACTCAGTTTCCACCTTACACCAATCAGAATGCCTAAGATCAAAAACTCATGTGACAGCAGATGCTAGCAAAGTTGTGGATAAAAAGGAACACTCCTTCATTGCTGGTGGGATTGCAAACTTGTACAATCACTCTGGAAATCAATCTGGTAACTTCTCAGAAAATTGGAAATAGTTCTACCTGAAGACCCAGCTATATGCCCAAAATATGCTCCATCATACCAGAAGGACACATGCTCCACTATGTTCATAGCAGCTTATTCTTAATAGCCAGAAACTGGAAACAACCCAGATGTCCCTCAACTGAAGAATGGATGCCGAAAATATGGTTCATTTATAACATAGAATAGTATTCAGCTATTAAAAATAATGACTACACGAAATTCACAGGCAAATGGATGGAATTAGAAAATATCCTAACTGTGGTAACCCAATCCCAAAGAGACATGCATGCTATGTACTCACTGATAAGTGGATATAAGCAAAAACAGTTTAGAATATTCATGACACACCCCACAGACCCAAAGAAGTTAAACAAGAAGGAAGACCCAAGTGAGGATGCTTGAGTCCCACTTAAAAGGAGGAACAAAATAGTCATAGGAGGCAGAGGGAAGGAAGGACCTGGGTGGGAAAGGAGAAGTGGAGGTAAATAGGGGGACAAGATCAGACATGAGGAGAGACAGAAGAGAGGGCCAGGAGAATGAATGGAAATATGCAGCTCCTGGGGGTACAGGATGGAGGGAATCTCAATGAGGTCCCAGAGACCCAGAATAGGGGAGCCTCCCAGGACTTAATGTAGGTGACTTTAGTCAAAATGCCCAACAGTG
The DNA here is from genome assembly GCA_019843815.1 of Montemys delectorum. Classification (NCBI taxonomy): domain Eukaryota; kingdom Metazoa; phylum Chordata; class Mammalia; order Rodentia; family Muridae; genus Montemys; species Montemys delectorum. Next base: position 28,199 of record JADRCD010233609.1, on the reverse strand, counting down.
GGGACATAGAACCTGAAGAGACCACCTGTAGTACCCAGACAGGACCCCCAGTGGAGTGATGGGGGTGTCAGCACACCTATGAAAGCTTTGACCCAAAATTGCTTCTGTCTAAAAGAAATGCAGAGTCTAAAAATAGAGCAGAGACTGAAGGAGTGGCTGACCAGTCACCAGCCCAACTTAGGCTCCATCCTATAGCTGGGCACCAATCCCTAACACTAGTACTGATGCCATGTTGTAATTGCAGACATGAGCCTGACATGGCTGTCCTCTGAGAGGCTCTACCAGCAGCGGGCTGAGACAGGTACAGATACTCACAGCCAAGCATGGGACAGAGGTCGGAGACTCCTTTAGAAGAGTTAGGGCAAGGATTGAAGGAAATGAAGGGGATGGCAAACCCATAGGAAGACCAGTGGTGTCAACTCACCTGAATGCCTGGGTGCTCCCAGAGACTAAGCCACCAACCAAAGAGCATAGAGAGGCTGGTCTTAGTTCTCTGGCACATATGTAAGCAGAGGACTGCCTTGTCTGGCCTCTGTGGGGAAGGATGTGCCTAATCCTGTAGAAACTTGACGCACCAGGGAAGGGGGATACCCAGAAGGGGCACCCTCTCAAAGGTGAAGGGGAGGGGGATGAGAAGACTACGAAGTTGGGCAGCATTTGGGATGTAAATAAATAAAATAACTAACCAATAAAACTACTTAAATCAACTGAATAAACCCCCACTGCATAGACAGGAACTGAAACGTTAACTATAGATAAAGCAAACGGAAAGGAAGCAGACAAGAAACATCACAATGGATATTCTCCCTGCATGTGATTGATTTAGAATGGACCCTTCCTTCATATTTTCAGCTTTCCAAACCTCATACCCCAAATTTACACTACGAAATATGTTTATTCTAAAGGCAACCATTCTGCCTGGTTTGAGAGCTTCCATCCAGGTTTTTGTTTTGTTTGTTTTCAAAAATGTGCTTATAATGTTGATAACGGGGTTTCAGGGCTCTTTGAACACACAGCATTCTCCCAAATTATGTTATCCCTAGATGAAAAATCTTTCCTGTTATATCAGCCATTTATATCCCTTCAAAGCTGCCAGTGACCTTCAACTCTGGCTGACTGTTTCCCAAAGAGAGCTACAGTTGTATCCACAACAAAGACAGTTCCTCCAGTCTCCCTGCCTGTATTCAGATCATGTGACTGATTATATCTATTTATTAATCAAAGAACCATTTCCCTGTGCTGCTTCCTAATTAAAGCCAGCACTGTCTATCAGGCCCTAGCTATGTAAGAGGGAGAGAAAGAGAGTGAACACAGTCTCTTGGAACTATTAAATCCATTTCTGGGAACTCAATATGTATTGAAGATGGGTCATGTTATAGATAACTTAATATGATCTTTTGAAAGAGAGAGATCCAGAAAGCAGGGGAGATGATGCTCAACATAAAATGATCATCGGAAATTCAAGGCAGCAAGTTAAGCCTGAAATAACAGGCTGGCTTTTGACAGATATATGCTGGCTACAGAATGTTCCTTGGCTTCTGTTTAGGAAAGACCATACTGAAAATGTCGAGGAGAAATCTCTGGGCTAGTCTGTAATTTACTGTGAGCTTAACAGAGATACAGTGGGAAAGGAAGCTGTCACCATCTCTAAGTTTCTATGTGAAAATTTTTTTCAGGTAACTCCTGAGTCCATGTCCTTGCCATGCAGCCCTGGCTGTGGCCAGGCCAGTGACACAGTCATTAACTAGAAACATGTCAATGACATAGTGTGTCAGACCTAACAATGTCCCTGGTGAGGACCACTGAGTTTTGCGTGATTCCTGTGAATGTTAACAGTTCAGAAACACTGACTTAATATATTTGATGCCTAATGAAGCTATTAGTAGTTCTAATGTATAGAATAAATGTCTTAGGAGTAGTTAGAATTTAATTTAAATATACATTCTAACAATTATAAAAAATAAAAAATATCTGGTCTTAATCTTTGTGAGTGAGAGAATTTTATAACTCAATTGTAATTAATATGCCATAAAAATAATTAGTAGAAAAAGATTTCCATGAGAAATTTCACATCTATAATGATAGTAATAGCCCAAGAATAATAACCGTAGAGTAACTAGTTTGCTAATAACTAATTTGCAAATTGTTTTTAGGAGCTTTCTTGAAAGTAAACAACAACAAGAACAAAACCACCCTGTGAATCCTTTATCATATCTGAGAAAACAATGCAAGACGTCTTAAGAATGATCAGGAAAACTAACTGAGATCCTTGAGATCCCATTTTCCACTGCCAACCAGCCCTCCCTCTGGCCCCACTGAGTGCAAAGAACTGTCAAATTGGTCAACCAGGTTTCCTAATCACTTTCCTTGAACAGACGTGATAAATTCTACTTTCAGAATGGGACTCAGGGATGTTCTGTCACTAGGATACCATGTTGACGTCAGTGAGGGATGGTAACTCATCTCTGTTTGGTGTGTTGGTCAGGCAAGCACATGGTTAAATTTCTTAAAATACTCCTAGGTCTATGTTCAAAGTCGGTGTAGAAACTGAACTGATCTGCAACGGAAGTGAGTAGTAACAGGAGGCTGGAAATGCCAGGCAGTCTTTAAAAGGAGGTGGTGATAGCTTAGCACTGAATACATTAAACTATAGAACTTGATACGGGCCGGCATAGTACTTCATGTCTGTAATCCCAGCACTGGGGAAACGGAAACAGAAAATTAAAAAACCCAAGTGTTTGGGGCTGCCCTGATCTGCACAGTAAGACACAGTCTCAACCAAGCAAGCAACAAACAGATAAACACCTATGAAACAAATACATTGAACCTAGAAAACAAAGCCAACTAAATGGCCAGAAACTATAATCACTAGCCAATGGCAACTCTTTGAAAATTACAAAGGGAAGCAATTGGTACAGTCTCCATACCCGTTCACCACGGCCCGTTTGAAGGCATAAGTAAATAATTGGAATGGTTTGGGAAATAGCAACTATTTCTATGATGTGCCTAAAGCTTTTTTTTTTTTTTTTTTTTTTTTATTTAATAATTTTTAAATAAACAGACCTGAGAGGAAGGAACTTCTTGGTTACTACTGGAACCATGCCTGAGTGTTTCTTCATGTAGTGAATAACTCAGGACAGTGCTAGGTGGAAACAGCGTGAGGTGTGGCCCACAGTCAGGTATTGAGGACTGACTCTCCAGTCCCCAGTCACTCATAAGCAAAAAAGAGTCCCACACAGACATGAACCATATCCAGAAAGGGTGTTTTAATCTCTACTGGAGTCAAAGACTGAATTTTGCTTCTATCTGCATCAGGGTAAGAACCATGGGCAGATGGGCATCCGTGCTGTATTAATTCTCATTAATTCTCACAAAAGGGTCTAATCAGTGTTCTGTTCATTCTATTTCTTGCCATACATATTTCCACATGACAGTCAGGCTTCCTAATTCTTTAAAAAAAACTTTATTATAAAAAATGTGGAAATAAAAATAGCATGCACTAACATCAACCAATGTCTATACATCTCAATGAACTTGTAAGCAGTTAGAAGAGTCATTCAGAATGGAAATCATGTAGCTTCTCATTATCTAATATGTTTTATGCACTTATCCACCACCGAAAATAAGAAATACAGAACAGGGTTAGACATAGAAAAACAATTAGCTTTCTATTCCCTTTTATAACTTGTGTGCACCCCTCCATTCAGTCCCTCCTCGTCTCCAATACTTAGCCTTTCTTGATCTCTTTCTACATAATATGCAGGACCCACATCATATTTCTTCTCACACATACATATACTATTGACAGATTCTGCAATGAAGGAGAATATTAAGGGTCTTTCTTTCTGAAATTGTGTGACCTCATTTAATATTATATATTCTAAGTCCATGCATTTTTCTGAAACTTTGTGATTTACATTTTTCTTTAGAGTTGAATAATACTCATATGTATGTGTGTTGTGATATATATGTATATGTGTGTGTATATGCATATATATACAACACACACGTCATTCATATACATCCACTCACACACATACACACCAGTTTCCTTACCCATTCATCTATTGATTGACAACTAGGTTGATTCCAATTCTTTATTACAGTGAATAAAACAGCAATAAACATGGAGATGCAAAAATGTCTATGTTAGGAAGTTGAGTTATCTGGGTACATGGCCAGAGTGAAAAAGCTGGATCATATGGTATACTTCTAATGCCCGAAAATATCAAATTATATAAGTCTTTGGAATCAGAGGACCAACTCCACTCTTTTCTTCCACAATTAAAGTCTAGCTCACAGGGTAGAAGTCCTTTTCTGCTAATCTAAACATGTCAGTAAAACAGATAATGGGCTATGTGTATTTATAGTGTATGGACATAAGCTTATAAACAGTTTTTTGAGATGGGGTATCTGTATGTATCTCTAATTGGTTCAGACCTTGATATGCAGACCAAGTCGGTCTTGAACTCACAGATATCTACTTGCCTCTAGCCCCGAACTGCTAAGTTTAAAGGCATGCACTACACTATGCCTGGCCTGAAGGGACACTAAGTTTAATCTTAGGATCAAACTCCAGGTTACCCTTAGTTTTAAACTCTCAACTTGATAAAGCCTAGAATGTCCTGGGGAGTGAGCCTCAGTGAGCCATTCTTTATATCAGGTTGGCCCTGTAGGCAGGGCTGTGTGTGGTTATCTCAATTGTCTTATTCTCTGTGGGAAGAACACCCTAAATATGGCCACCGTCCTTTAGTAGGGGCCCATATAAAAGGACATGGCAAAAGACACGGTATTTGCTGTTGCACAAGCTTGGCCCTCACTTCCATTTCCCCTGTTGCTGTCACTGCTGATTCCTTCCCAGATATTAGAAACAGCTTTTTCAGCCTAGGAGTGGTGGCAAACGCCACTAAGGCCAGTGCTCAGGTGTTGTGGACAGCCCTGGTCTTGTATTTTGATGCTAATTCTCCTCTCCTGGAAAGCACTGCAGACAAGGAGAGAAGCATATCCCATATACAGGTGCCTTGTGAACCTTCTCCCCACCTTAACTTTTCAAATAAAGGCTAAGGCTGATGAGTGGGGAGTAGGAGGGAAGGTGGAGCTGAAAAGTTTGGGGGAGAAGGGGAGAGAGGAGACCGGAGAGGAGACTAGAGATGGAGGAGGTCGAGGTGGAAGGAAGATAGAGCTGAGGCAGGTGGCTTGGAGAAATCGCAAGTCATATGGGATCTAACAGATGGGAATAGAGTAGTGGAGTAGTAGATCTGCCCAATCTAGGCAAGTAGCATGCACACCAATTAATTGAGTTGTAAATTGATTGATTTGGTAAATTGGGTTAAAAATTTACCACTACACTCAGGGGGCAGAGGTAGGAGGACCTCTGAATTCAAGGCCAGCCTAATCTACAGAGTAAGTTACTGGACAACCAGGGCAACACAGAGAAACCCTGTCTCCAAACAACCAAAACCAATCAACCAAACCAAACCAACAAACCAACTAAATGAAATACATAGACTTCTAACATAGACTGAAGACCAGGAATCTTCCAGTGGTTTTGGTACCACATTGGTACCAATTGGCCTCCTGGATTGAGCAACTACTGGGTTCTTGGCCTCTTCAGTGTGAGACAGCTATTGTTGGACTACTCTGATGGGCTTTTAAGATATATCCCTGGATCCTCTTCTGGTCCTCTCTAGAGGCCCCTGGCTATGGCTCTCCCTTCATGGAAGTTCTGTCTGTTGACCGTGCATAGCTTTGAAACCAACCTGGGAAAGGTCATCACACTGATCATTACATTCCTCAGTTGTCTGCTCACTGAAGCCGGCATGAAACCACCTCATCTCCAACACACAAGAACTAACGTGTTTTGGAGACCCCAGGGTTCCTGTAGTAACTGGCGTCCAGAGAGATCTGTCTGCTCTCACCAGAACAGCCACAAAGGGTATGCATGAACAAAACTGCATGTGGTGACCAGGACAGCCACTCTTGATATCACAGAAAATAAGGGATAAAGTGCTTTTGAAGTGAGGTAAGGCTTTGTCATCACTGTTCAGTCATTCTCTCCTGACTGTCCCTGTGTCTGCAGTCTAATCATCTATAGTACACCTCTGTCCTGGTCAATGGATCTCTTCAGCTCCCTGCTGTAGCTGGGTACCAGTTTCTCACTAGGATTATTGGCTGCAGTCTTACCATTTTCTTTTATTCTTTTTTGTTTCTTTACAATGACCCAAATCATATTCCTAAAATGACACATACATACTTTCCTCTCAATCAGTTCGGGGCTTCTGCTTGTAATGAACACAAACTCCATTTACCAAAGCCCTGGCTTGCATGGCTTTCATCAGGGCCACCCCAGGGCAAACACGACCTATGATACAGAGACAACACAGAGTCAGCTGGCAGCTTAGATCTCTGGCCATCAGTAAAACTTTTTCAGGGACCCTGGACCCGAGGATTGCCAGTACAGACAGGAACTTCACTCTCTGACCTCAGGTACTGGTAAATTTGTTTTTATAAAAATTTGCATAGATTGTATCACTGCGTACTTGGTGTTGTTTCGTTAAAATGTACTTTTCTGTTGTATTGTTTTCTTAAACGCTGTCCTGTAAGAGTCCATTAAATGGGCAGCTGAAGTGACTCCCAATTCTTTGCCCTGGCTCTGGAGGCTCACCGCCTGACATCTAGATTCCAATGATAGCAATCTTTCCCTTGCCTCCCCTTGCTGTCTGCGGCGTGGCTGTCAATTCTTGGCATTCCTTGGCATTCAGGGACCTCATTCCAGTCCCTGTCCTGTGTCATCACAACACAGTTTCTTGGGTGCCTCACTTTGTACTGACTACCCCTCTCATATAAGGATACCAGGCGTAGCAACACAGGAGAGAGAAGGCCAGTGACCTCACCTTCCAATGTCTCACGCATACCAATCCAGTTTCCAAATAAAGACATGTTCTTTAGCAGTAGAGCCGAGTTGCTAAAATACCAAGCTGCAACGTTCATAATTATACATGTTCTGATGGTTGCCTAACACATCGTTTTGACATTATAGTTTATATTGCAGCTGCTATTTCATATGCTCCCAGTATATATCAACGCCATGAATCATTTTTAAAACCCCAATAACTCTAGAAACACTGTTAATTAGCTATGATTACTAACTTCAATTCATATCTTATTATTACTGTTTAATGTATGAATGTTTCACCTGCATACATGTGCATTACATGTGTGCTGTGCCACGGAGTCCAGAAGAGGGCATCAGATCCCCCAGAACTGGAGTTACAGATGACTGTGAGCCACGATGTACATGCTGAGAACTGATTTTTTTTTCTTTTTTTTGGCAAGAGCAGCCAGTGCCCTTAATCACTGAGCCATCTCTCCAGCTTCTAAACTATCATTGGGGTGATTCCACAGAGGCAGACTCTAGCTCATGATCTTTTTCTTCTACTAGATGTTGAATCCCTCACCCCCTCTTGCCCTGGTCTTTCCTGTCTCTATTATTTTCTGTTTTATTATTCCACCAATTGGGGCAGACACTGAAGTTTCAAAAGCCTGGTGCTATTACTTTTCCCCCCTCCCTTCCTTCCTCCCTCCCTTCTTCCCTTCTTCCTTTCCTCCCTTTTTCCCTCTTCCCCTCCCTTCCTCCCTTCACTCTGTTTCATGTTCCTGGTTAAGATATGAGCTCCCAGATGCTAGCTCCGGCTGCCATGCCTGCTGCCTGCTGCCTGCTACCTGCTGCCTGCTGCCATGCTGCCATGCCAGTACCATAAGCCAAGATATACTCTGGCAGAATAGTTCACCATAGAAATAAGTTGCCCTAACCATGGTGTTTTACCAATCCATATACTAGCAGTATAGGGGAGATCTGATGGAACTAGAACTTTCACACGTTACTCATTAGGTATGAACTGTTAACCATCTTGGAAAAGAGGGGAGAGGCTTAATTTTTAATTAAATATATATTATGGATATTGAAGTCATTCTAACTTTCACCACAGAGTCACAGAAAAATGAGTCATGCATCCATGCAAACACTGGTATAAACATAAGGTAATCGTTTCATTTATAAGAATATGCCACAATAAAACAATAGAGTGCCCATTGATCCACGAAAGCAAAATATGTTATGTCCAAGAATGCTAATTACTCTTCAATAAAAGAAACAAGTGTTGTAAGCATAAATATATATGCCAATTTTACTATAATAATGTGCTATTAAAAGTAAGTCCATCACCGGGCAGTGGTGGCGCACATCTTTAATCCTAGCACTTGGGAGGCAGAGGCAGGCAGATTTCTGAGTTTGAGGCCAGATTGGTCTACAGAGTGAGTTCCCAGATAGCCAAGGCTACACAGAGAAACCCTGTCTTGAAAAAAAAACAAATAAATAAACAAAAAAACAACAATAGCAAAAAAAAAAAAAAATAAGTCCATCCTTATCTTCTGGTGCCATATGTACCCTGCTGGTTAAGTTTTTGTCAGTTGAACACAAGCTATGGTTCTGGAAAAAGGTTGATTCATTGATTAGATAGATAGAAAGAGATAGATAGATAGATAGATGATAGATAGATAGATAGATAGATAGATAGATAGATAGATAGAGATTAGTTCTTAAAAAATGTAGTTGTGATGGTTGTGTGTGCTGGCCCAAATTTTTAATCTCAGCACTAAGTCGGCAGAGTCAGGTTGAACCCTGTGAGCTGAAGGGCAGCTTGCTCTACACAGCAAGTCAGTGAGGTCAGTGAGGTCAGGGAGGCCCACGTAGTGAGACCATCTCAAAACAAAGTTATGCTGAATGAAAACTCTGTTTATTAAAAAACTCTAGAAAATGCAAAGTTATCTGTAACATCAGAAATCAGATCAGCAGGTGCCTGAGTGGTGGTGCAATCACTAAAGAACAAAAGGAAGTTTCTAAGAATGGTGGGTATGTTCACATTTAACCATGATGACGTTCTTACGTGTAGGCACACACTAAAAACTTACCAAATGTTCAATTCAGGTATGTGCAGTTCACCAGTTGTGAATTTTACTCTAATAATATGCTATTTAAAATAAGCCTGGGGCCATGAAGTAACTAATCTTTTATCTAGCATATCACACTGGCTAGGTTTTTGTCACTTGGATACAAGCTAGGGTCATCTGTAATGAGATGTCTTAATTGATAAATGTTCCACAAGATTCTTGGCTAATGGTTGATATGAGAGGGCCTTGGCTCTAGGTTGTATAAAATGAAGGGCAAGCAAACCAGGATGAGCAAGGCAGTAAGCATCCTCCTCTATGGCCTCTACTTCATTTCCCGAGTCCAGGTTCGTGCCTTCACCTCCTCCTCCAGACTTACTTCAGCTACAAGCTGGAATGATCCCCTTCCTCCCCATGTGCTTTTGGTCCTAGTGTTTAGCATGGCAACAGGATGCAAATGAGGGCACTTGGCAAAGCAGCCTCCTGACTCTCCCGTTCTCATCTCCTTGTTTCATTGTGATGCACACTGGAGTTCATCTCATCTCAAGATAACATCATAATTTGACATCAGGATTACTTGAGATCTAAGCCTAGAAAATTAGTTATTTCCCATCTAATCCTATTAGCTCCTAAATTCTTCTTTAATTCTCCAGAAGTTGCTTTAGCGGACCATACGAACAGAGTTCTTTCCTCTCTCCTGTTGCTTTACATACACAGAACTATGTATACATAATGGAAAATATAATTGGAAAGACAAACTGGAAATAAAAAACCTTTTTCTTTTAATATAAAGGTACTAACCATGTTAATGCATTGAAAAGAAAGGAGCAATATTGAATTTTTATGCAAAACACATTGGTATTCAATGCATATATATGAAATGAAATTATTTTCATGATTTTTCATCTCTAGAGGTTGGATAATTCTCACTACTCGTATAAAATCCAGACACTTTAAATATAGCAGCAACGTTTTGTCCTTTCATGTTCTCATGAATAAGTACCACAGAGCGTATGCAGACAGCTTTAAGCACAATGCATTTTTTTTTCATGGAACAGTCAATACTCAGTACATAGGTCTTCAAACCTAATCACTACTTCCGAAGAATGGAACATAAATCTGGGATTATGTCCAAAACATTTATACTATACTGGCTGCATTTAAATACACACACACACACACACACACACACACACACACACACACACACAGAGAGAGAGAGAGAGAGAGAGAGAGAGAGAGAGAGAGAGAGAGAGAGAGAGAGAAACAAAAAACTGTGATGCACTATAATTCCAGTCCTTGGGAGGCAGAGGCAGTAGAATAAAACGTTCAAAGTTAGCTTAGGATATATAGTGAGGTCCTGTCTATCATGGGCTACATTTCAAGACCCTGTCTCATGGTACCAAGGGTTGAGCATAATACTAAGTGATAGGATGCTTGTCTAGCACCAATGGTCCCTTAGTTCAATTCTCAACACTACAATAAGTTAAATAAACAAATATCACAAAAAAGGGCATAATGTATAGGAGTTAGGCATATAAAATCTGTTCACAAAGCTCAAGGCAAAACCTAAAACAAGACTAACGTCCAGAAAGTTTAACTTCTGCTGATTTTCCCAAGTGATCAGCATGTACACCCCATCCCCCCCTCTTCTCACCAGGCCTCCCATCACGTGGCAATTACCATGGTGGGAAGCAATCCAAAGGCTCTGGATCTCTCCACACTGGAAGCTACTACCCAAGAGCTGCTTATCCTAGCTCCAGAGGGCCTGGTTATTAGGTGGAAGAATTCTTACAAATCACAGCTGATTCTTCGTCATTTTTAATTTGCTTACAAGAAACGATAAGAATTCTGTTCTGTGTGATCCCAATGCTCGCCTATATTTTGTTGTTGTTGCTATTTGTGTCTCATATAGTCTGCAGGATTTTTTTTTTCCTACTCTGTATATTGCCTCCTTGGTTGAATGATGGCCTCCTTTACTGTACACAAAGTCTTTAGTTTCGTGAGGTCTCAATTATTAATTGTTGGTTTTAATGCTTGAGGTTATGTTCAGAAAGGTTTTTTTCCCTCCTCGTCTATCAGGTTCAGGGTATCAGGTCCTATGCCAAGGTCTTTGAACCTATTAGAGCTGGGTGAGAGAAGAAGTTAGTTCATTTTCTACCTTTCACGATCTAGCTTGGCCAGCACCATTTCTTAGAGAATTTGTCTTTTCTCTTATGTGTATTTTGGCCTCATGGTAAAGCAAAATCAAGTAGCTGTGTGTGGTGGTGGTGGTGGGGGGGAGGGATTATATGTAGAGCCTTAGTTCTAGTTCATCTATCACTAAGTAAAAAGAAATCACACCCATGTGTCAATGTTTCTGAACTAGGTTTCAAAGTAGAACAAATTGTGATTCTACAAGCTAAGCTTTCCTGTACAGCTATCTTAGACTGTTTCTGACCTCTGGATTTATTGCTAATGGGAAAGAAGAAGTGAGAACTGATGTCCTGTCCTATAATCTATGCCAGCATCCACTCCTCCCCAATATAGTGCCGCAGCGGCTGCCTGGCACCGGGTGCCACCTGGCAGCGGGGGAATTAAAGGGGTGGGAGAGAATTAGCCTCATCCTGCCAGAGGTCTGGCATTCTGGGCGGCAGACGTGGGTGTCTGTCTGCGCAAGCCCCACTACGCTGGGTGGGGAGCGGGGTGGGGGAGAGGGGGAATAGCTGCAGAGGGAACCTGGGTCTCACGGAGGTCAAAGACGCAGGTTCCAGCCCCTAGGCCTCGAAGGCAACACTGGACACCATGGAGGAGCTGAGAACAAATTGGGGGCACCAAAGGGAGAGAGGGGGCAGAGGAAGGAAGTGGCCACCCAGTAGTTCGGGCATGAGTGGGCACACACACAGTGTGTCTAGTTGAAAGGAGGCAATGCATGGTCGTAAGACGTTTTATTATAGAAAGGGGAGAGAGAAGATAGGAAAATAGAGGTTGGCCATGGCCACTTGGAGAGAGGGAGAAGGGAGAGTTAAGACAGGAGTTAAGAGGTTAAGAGAGAGGAAAGAGAGAAGAGAAGGGATGGAGCAAACTGCCCTTTCTATGGTCGGCTGGCTACCTGTCTGTGGTGCGGGGCATACCTGGCCGTGGTCAGATGACTGTGCGGGTGGAATCCAGCCAGAATGCTGGGAGCTGGGACATTGTCTAGCCACAGAATAACGGAGTGGGGGCTCGTGGTTCTAGCCATTTATGTTTGGGAACGTGTCTCCACTGTTCCGTGCCTTGTGGAATCTTTCACTGGGTCTCCAGAAGTTAAGACTCACTCAACCAAAACACAGACTGCCTTTCAGGATCCAACAAGCTCTGTCTCAAAAAAACAAACAAAACAGAACAAAACAAAACAAAACAAAAAAACCACTAAAAAGGGCTTTTACACTTGGCAGTTCAGTGCAATCTTGGCAGCATTGGGGGTGACGGCGAGTACACAGACTCTTTCCTCACATTTGGATGGTCGGTGGAAGGAGAGGAAAATCCAGAGGGCTTCAGAAATGCCCAACATGTCTTGCCAAATTCTCTGGTGGTGAAAAGTCCACTTGATGGCAAGCAGAACCTCCCCACTTCCTGTCACACAGATGTATTATTGCGAACTATTAGTGACTATCTCACCCCTCCAAACATTTACAATGCAGGTTTTGGTGTATATCATACACATGAGGTGTGCAGTCAAAATATTTGCCTATGTTTCTGTTGAGATAAATTTACATGACCAAAAATAATAATAATAAAAAAAAACCTGTTTAAAGCTGAAACTAGAACATTTCCCTTCTCCTAAATTCAGTAGCACTATGATCTATAGCCTCGATATCTTGTGGGTACCTCATTCCTCGAACCTAAGGTCATTCAAACAGCATGGTAAGTATTTTTATACCTCATCCTAGAAGTTAAGAACACTATATTACACACACTATTTAAAGGAACACCAAGCATCCATGGTATTTGTCCCAATCCCTCCTCCTCCCCAGCCAGCCTCCCGATTTTCATTCTTCCTTCTCTGGCCACCTTTCATTCTTTGGAGTACCCTCCCTGGTTCTGTGCTCACAGCAATGGGCTTTCTTTCTTCCGTTCAGGAACCACAATGCTCGTGAATCACAGCCTTAGATCTAGTGCCGTTCTAGGTGTGAGTATCTTTGTAAAATGTGAAAAAAACACGCTTAAGAGATGGGTGATTTGAGAGAATTACAGAGCAACTTCTTGCCTTCTTATTATGTATTTAGCCTTACAATGTTAGCCTTATTACTTTTCCTAATAAAATACATATATTTAATTTGCTTGGCATACAGCCTTGAAGCTCCAGGGAATGTATTGTGGGCCATTTATACTATTCTTATTTTTAGACAGTTAATTAATTAATTATCAACTCAGTTGGAGACACAGGCTCACAATATAGCACAGGCTGGCTTTGAACTTACAACCCTCCAGCCTCTGCCTCTCAGTGCTAGGATTGTGAGACTATCAGCACTTGCTTAAAGCACAAATATTTCAAAGGGAAACAAGACTAGCAGAATTAAATAGTGGATTTTATTTAATTAGACATTTCCAAATTTTTATTTTAGGGTATTAATATTTGCTCTTCTCCCCTTCTCTCTCTTCTCCTTTTGTTCTCAGATTTTGAAATTTTGTGTGTATGTTATGAATCGAGAGCACTCCTCAGGGTGGACAGACTGCACATCAAGTACACAACCACCTCAGGAACGAGTAGCTCCTTCATTTTACAGCACAATGCAAGTGTTTCACAATTCAGAGGGTGATGATTGTCTTGTGGAATTTCAAAATGAGTCTGTGTGTAGGCAGCTTAGTTCTGGACACAGGGAGGACGTTTGATGCTGATGAACAGCTCATTCCAAAAGATAGTATGTGTGCCCATTTCCCTGGCTGCCCTTCCTTCCAAGGAAGGGCAGAGTAGCCATTTTCTTTTAATAGCCCTTGTATCTTTTCCTCCACCCCTAGCGAAGCATACTGCAGGAACCTAACTCCTTCTTTATTGAGCTAGTAGATTAAATGATGTGGGATCTGCAGAACATAAGAATTGAGTGTCTGGGCACAGCCTTCTGGATGATGATGCTCTTTAGAGACAGCTTACCCTAGGAAATAAAGCCAGACCACACAAATTTACATTGTCATTCACCCAATAAACAAGCAGTCAACAGTTCCTACTGTTAACCAGCAGTTCTGTCTCAGTTGGGGGGAGGGGGCGGGGATTCAGTCTGCTTTCCATTTTGGTAAGATGAGCTAACTGCTAGCTATAGGAAGAAAGGCTGCCTGTTCTGTTCTGCTTTTAGTGCGTTGTGTCATTGGTTGAATCTAAGAGAGGTTCTGCCAAATGGGTCTTTGTAGGTAGCCTTGGGAGAGGCATCTCAAGATGACTTAGTTCCTGAGTCAAGCAGGAAGCCAAAAGATGTGGCCTTATCAGCAAATATCTCAAAAATCTGGGCTCTCCGATTTACAAACACCTCACAGATTCTTCATCCACTTTCATTTCCTGGAAGAAAAAGAAACCCATGAGATCTGTTTCTAACCCTGAAGATACCTGAGCTGGATGTCCCAAGCACAGGGAAGTTCTCAAAGGAAAATTCCCAAGACTCACCAAATGTTCTTTTCCTGTTATGGTTTGTATATGCTGGGACCAAGGAGTGGCACTATTAGAAGGTGTGGCCTTGTTGGAGTAGGTTTGTCCTTGGGGGTGTGGCCTTTTAAGACCCTCATCCTAGCTGCCTGGAAGCCAGTATTCTGCAAGCAGTCTTCAGATGAAGATGTAGAACTCTCAGCTCCTCCTGCACGATGCCTGCCTGGATGCTGTCATGTTCCCGCTTTGATGATAATGGACTGAACCTCTGAACCTGTAAGTCAGCCCCAATTAAATGTTGTCCTTTTGAGAGTTGTCTTGGTCATGGTGTCTGTTCACAGTAGTAAAACCCCGATTAAGACACTTCCCTTAGAAGTTACAGGTAGAAGCTACTACAGAACTTGTCATGTCATGGAATTTACAGTTAGGAAAATGATGCCCACTGAGCCCAGTTGAGTTTTCTAGGGACACAAAGCTAGAAGCATCAGATATTGTCTCCCTATGGGATGTACTGCTAATGAGGATATCATTGATGTGCTATAGGAAGTTAGGATTGAAGTTGACCCCAAATGACATAGTCTCAACTCAGCAAGAGCTAGCTGCATGAGTCACATGACTCATAGATAATAAAAGGCCTAAGACAAACAATACTGATTTCACAAGCTCTGAGGGAGGAAATAAAGCCTCTGTACTCAGTTGCAAAGCATGGGCACTTTTACCAACAGCATTTTTCTTTTCTTTCTCTTACTTTATGAGTCTTTGAAATCACTGTCAAACACCTTGTGTTCTCATCAGCCAGCATAGTTCCACCAAAGAAAGAAAAAAACACATTAGCCATCAGCCCTCTGAGGTTTACACGATATTTTGTAAAGAAAATGAAAGTAATGTATGAAAGAGGCCCAGTGACTCACATGTAATCACATCATTTACAATGCTGAGGGATCTCAAGTTCAAGGTCTGTCTGAGCATAGAATGAGTTCAGAGACAGCATGGGCAACTTAGTGAGACCCTGTCTTCAAATGAAAAGTAAAAAGGAGTTCCATGCAGTGTCCCTACGATGCCCTTTCTCCCACACTGCTAGGTAAGCCTGCTCCCTCCTTCCAACCCCATAGGTCCCAGCTCAATAAAAGCCAATGAGAAATTTTAAAAAATGAACAGAAGCTAAGAGCTTTGGGATGCTGGAAAAAAAAAAAAGACCTAATCTTTGAATTATGAACACAGTTAAAGGATCAAATGTCATAGTGGAGGTACAGAGAATATAAATTCCTCTATGAAATGTGATTTCATAGAAGAAACCTTTCTAAACTTAGAGAAAGAGGTGCCTATATTGGTGCAAGGGGTCCACAGGACAGCAAATGGACAGGACCCAAAAAGAAAGTCCCCACAATCTATTACAGCTAAAGCAGAGAATGGAGAAAAAGTGCTGAAAGCTGGAGGAGAGAAAGGTCAAGTCACTTATGAAGTTACTTATCAGGATAATATCTAGTTATGACAGAAACCCAAAGCCAGCAAGGCCTGGAAAGAGATCAAGAAGAAACGTTTAAAATGGCTAGGACTGAATAAAAACAAAAACACAAAGTAGCAAACTCCATGGCACTCAGTGAAGGCAGTCCTACGAGGAAAGCTTTTATGAAAACAGAAGACCCAGGACAACCAAAACAATCATTAACTGTAAAAACACTGCCAGAAGCAGCACCATCCCTGATTGCAAGTTCTACAACAGAACTATTGTAATAAAAACAGTGTGCTCCTGGCACAGATATGGACACACTAATTAATATAACAGAACGGAGGACACAGATATAAGCCTGGTTTTTGACAGAGATCAAAGTACCATTAGAGAAAAGGCAGGATCTCTTGCCCTGCATAAAATCATTTCCAAGTGTATCAAGGACATCAGGATAAAACCTGATACCCCTGACCTGTCAGAGGAGAAAGTAGGGGATATGCTTCAGCTCACAGCTTACAGGCACAGAAAGGTCTTTCTGAAGATGGCGCCAAGTAGCACAGGCATTAAGATCAACAAATAACAAATGAGACCTCCTGAAACTAAAAAATCTTTTGTGTCATAAAGGACACCATCATTCAAGAAAAGAGACAGCCAACAGAATGGGGAAATAAGCTTTACCAGCTACATAGGTATGCTGACGATGCTCAGGGTCTAGAATAAAACAAAACAAAAACAAAACAAAACAAAACTCCAAAGGAATCTTATAAACAAAACAACCCAATTAAAAGCAAGTCATGGGAGCTGGGCAGTGGTAGCACACGCCTTTAATCCCAGCACCTGGGAGGCAGAGGCAGGCGGATTTCTGAGTTTGAGGCCTGCCTGGACTACAGAGTGAGTTCCAGGACAGCCAGGGCTACGCAGAGAAACCCTGTCTCGAAAAAGCAACAAAAAAAATTAAAAAAAAAATAAAAACAAGTCAAGGAACTGAACAGAAAAGTCTCAAAACAGTAAGTACAAATGGCTGAGAAATGCTTTTTAGAAATGTTCAACACCTGTAGCTATCAGGAAATGAAAAGTTAAAACTACTTTGAAATTGCATCTTTCTCAAGTCAAAATGGCTAAGACCACACACCCCTCAAAAAAAGAAAACACATGCTAGTGTGCGTTTAGGGAAGGGAACAGTTACTCACTGCTGGTGGGTGTGCAAACTGCTGCAGCCACTGGGAAAATCAAGTATAAGTTCCTAGAAGAGCTAGAAATAGATCTACCACAGGATCCAGCTAGACTACAACCGGGCATTCACCCAAAAGCCTACATCTCCATCAGAGATGCTTGCTCATTCATGTTCATTTCTGCTCGATCCTCAATAGCCAGGAAACAGCAACACCCTAGATGTCCCTTACTGATGAATGGGCAACAAAAATGTGACAAAATATAGAATATTATTCAGTTGTAAGAAAAATGATGAGAAGACAGATCAATGGATGGGGCAGAAATAATCATTCTGAGTGACTGTGATGGGTTGCATGTGTTCTGCCCAGGGAGTGATACCATTAGAAAGTGTGGCCTTGTTGGAATAGGTGTAGCCTTGTTAGAGTAGGTGTGGTGGTGCCACACTGTGGGTGTGGGCTTTAAGGCCCTCATCCTAGCCGCCTGGAAGCCTGTATTCTGCTAGCAGCTTCAGATGAAGATGTAGAACTGTCAGCTCTGCCTGTACCATGCCTGCCTGGATGCTGCCATGCTCCTGCCTTGATGGTAATGGACTGAACCTCTGAACCTGTAAGCCAGCCCCAATTAAATGTTGTCCTTTATAAGACTTGCCTTGGTCATGGTGTTTATTCACATCAGTAAAACCCTAACTAAAACTGTGACGTTACCCAGATTCTGATGCAGAAAGGCTACATACTCTCTCTCACATAAGGATGCTATTTGTGCATCTTTAGATGCATGCATTCAAGCTGCAGTGCCTATAGGAGTCCAGAAACTACTAAGGGACAATGGAGATGGATTTCAAGGGAAGGGGAGAGAACAGAAATGGTATTAAGGAGAGTGGGGGAATAATGGAACAGGAAGTTTTACGTAGTATAAGGGGCAAGGTAGATGAGGGAGTATGGGGAGAGATAACTAACACTCATGGCCTTTGAAAACTACATATGGGAACCTATAATTGTAAAAGAGCTTCCATATTATAAATAAATATGTATATATATATACATATATATATATATATGTATATATATATATATATATATATATAGAGAGAGAGAGAGAGAGAGAGAGAGAGTCATACATAAAAAGACTGTAAATACAATTACCCTACAATGTGGGAATAATACCTCAGGCAATATAGGCTATTAAATGAAAATCTTACTGGCAAGTATGGGGTCTATATTTTGATAAGTTAGTAGGTAGGGTCCATTAGATAACCCTAAACTTTACTGGCTACCGAGATTGCTCTTAGTACCCCCTATAATTTGATGCTAAAACACCATTACTAAAGACACCATGTACTTAGTCATAGGATGTGAAAAAAAAAAAAAAAGCAAGTACAGACCTAGACGCTTCATCTTTTTTAGCTAGTTTTCATATCGGAAGTTTCTATGCATACTACTTAGAAGAAATGTGATTAGCAGTCTTACACATCCGTGAGCCATGAAAGACAAAATAGCCAGTATCCAACAAGACATATCTCTTGTGAAATAGTGGCACAGATGGTTTGGAATAACCAATCATTTCATGATTGTATTTAAAACCTACTTCATGAGATGGAACTCATGACCAAGGCAAATCTCATTGATGACTAGGCCATAGGGAAGAACCTAGTGCCACAGTTCTCTAAACAGACATAGTCATAAACTGCCCTTAATGTCTCATCTTCATACAATAGATCAGTGAATGGTGAAGGATCATTCCAGAACCTTCTTTCTGGAGTAGATGGCTTTTAGAACAAGGTCCCACAACTGTCCAGAGAATACAAGACTCAGCTCTCAGTGGTTCATCTATATCTTCTCCTTTTTCCAAGGTTTTCAAATCATCAAGGAGAAGTGCTAGAAAGACCGTAAGAACCAGGAGTGAGAAATGTTTTCAGTAAAACAGTGTTTGCTTGACATTATAGGGCCATTGCACACATGAGGTCACAGCACCTGTGACAGTATGTACACAGACAGACACAATTGCAGTGTGAAAGGGGAGGAATTATGAAGCTCCACCCTTAGCCGAAGAGCTATTGGACCTGATGATTGCTGGGGAGGAAGAGACAATTTTCTTCAGAGATGTGGCAATTCTAAGCATCTTTAAGATTCATTAAGGTTCTGCACTCTAAAGCAGTAAGATGGTGAGCCTGGGAAGGGAGCTATGCTAGCGAAGCATAGAAGGTTGTCCCTGTTTGAGTTCCAGCCCATGGGGAAAGAGAACAGGGATTTCTTGTAACTAGGGACTATAACACTAATACTCATGTCAGATATACCACACCAGTCATTTTGCCTTTGCTCTAAGCTGGTGCCTCTTTCTAGAAACACAGGGTATTGATGCTATCTTTTGAATGTGATGTGGAATGCAGGTCTTGTTTCTTACACTTATTTCTATTTTAGTTGGCACACAGGAGGAGAGGTCTTCCCCGCCCACTTAAACATCTCTTCTTCAGCCCACAGGATCAAACCTGTTCAAATTTTCATCCAATATGACTTTTCCTAGAGTTTACATCCCTTTGCTTTCCCATTTCTCACCTTTCCACACCGCATTTACCATCCTCACTCTTCTAAACAAAGCACCAAAACTGATCTTTTAAACTACACATTTTGGCCTGGAATCTTCTATGTTGAACATTGTTGATGCTTTGTGTAGGGGGGGGTGGGTGAAGAGATGGCTCAGCAATTAAGAGCACTGGCTGCTCTTGCAGATGTCCAGAGTTCAGTTTCCAGGCTCACCACTGCAGTTACAGGGAATCTAATGCCCTCTTCTGGCATTTGTGGGCACTGCACACATGTGGTACACAGACATACATGCAAGCAAACACTCATACACCTAAATTGAAATTTATAAAAGTGTAAAAAGTTAAACAATGTGTTTTGTTCCTTCTAGAGTGAAGGCTGAAATACTCCAGAAGGCCATTCCCTGACCTAGCCCTGTCTATCACTCTCCAGGGCTAGCCTATGCATTAGTCCTGGGGACTGAGCTTCATTGCCCCTGGTTTACTCACTCCACATGATGACCCCATTACCACAAATGCTTCTCTAACCCCCAACACTTCCTTCCTTCTCTAGCTCCATTGCCTTGGTTGGCCATCTGATAAACTGCTATGCTCTGGCACTGTTATATAGCTCCCTGTATTTATCTCAGAATGCAAATTTTAAAATTTATTCTCCCTGTTGGACTCAGGCACAAAACTAGAAACTCTTTAGCTTATTGATGTCCAGTTTTACCTGGAGTAAATGGCCACAAATATCATTGTTTTTCAGGCAGAGATAAACAAGTCAAGACATATAAGAATAAATAAATGAATTTACATGCTATGAATCTTATTTCTCCTCTCTGAAAATATGTCAGTTCCTAGGATAGTTAATACTGATGGTCAACTTGACAGTATCTAGAATCCAAGTCTCTGGGCTTGTCTGTGATGGAGTTTTTAATTGGGTTAATTGGGGAGGGCAGTCACTCTGAATGTAGTAGCATCATTCTGTGGGTGCTCAGGTCATGGACTCAACGAAAAGAAGAAAGCAAGTTGAGTACCAACTTTCATCTTCCCCTGCTTCCTGATTAAAGAGGCAGAGTGGCTAATGGTCTTCTGCTCCTGCAACCTGCCTTCCCCAAGATGATGGACTGTACACTCAAACTGTGAGCCAAAACAAAGCTGTCCTTTCCTATATTGTTCTCAGCACGAGTTTTGTCTTAGCAGAGAGGAGTGACGAAGGCAGTTCCTGAAAGAATCTGCAAATCTTTTGTGGTCTAGAGCAGAAAGTACTTGTCCAGGCTCAACTTTGAGATGTGTTGACATTCCCCCCCCCCCCAGGCACCTTAGCCTGGATGTACCAGTCCAGTATAAGCCAACAGTGCCAAAGCTGTGCCTGGCACTTTATTTCCAGTTCAGACAGGCACATCTCCTGTGTTAACATGCAGACCTACAAGAAAACTTGCAAAACAACACGTATGAGTTTGGGCTGTAACCCTCAACACTTCCTTCCTTCTCTAGCTCCATTTTCTCAGTTGTCTGTTGGATGCTAGCAGATGAGTTAGCATCATTGACTCACAAAGAAAACAACAATAACGAGGTGCCATGCTGAAGAATGCAGGCTCCAGAACTGAAAAGGCTGGTCTTTGAAATGCACATTACAAATTTGGCTTACTTTAATTTTTTTTTTATTAATCAAATAACATTCTAAGTGCTTATCACAGTGCTAGATGCAGAGCGACCACCTCCTTCCTTCTGTCAGCGGGCATACATTCACCGGGACATTATACTTGCAGAACAACTGGCAAATGGTTCTGCTTTAGCTCCCAACCTTGTAGAAAAGCCGGCTCACGACGTTCAGTCAGGCATTGCTTCCTCTTGGCCCTGTCTAGACTGCTAGGATGTTGTTACACACTGGATTGTGACAACACAGGCCAGTTGCCAGCTCAGGTAAAGAGAACTCTGCCTGTTGCAAAGTCATCTAGTTTGCACACAGACTGGCATCTTCTAGAAGCTGCTCTTCTCTCCTAGCCTGTAAATGCGTACAGAAGTTTGAGCCCCTGGCTAGGAAGGAGGACACCTTCCAACCTGCATCCTATAGAGAAGTATGGCAAACCCAGGGCATGAGTTAGGAATCCTGCTAACACAAGAGCCTCTGTCATCTTTAGGGTCATTTATGTATAGTGTTATATAATCTGCAAATAATGATACCTTGACTTCCTCCTTTCCAAGTCATACCGCCTTGATCTCCTTTAGTTGTCTGTATTTTATTTGCTTGTTTAATAGCCCTCTAACCCAGTGTGTGTGTGTGTGTGTGTGTGTGTGTGTGTGTGTGTGTGTGTGTTTCAAATTTTCTTGTAGCTGTGTATTAAAGGGAGAGTAGTTTAGAAGTTGCCTTGATTTCTCCATAGTCTGACATAGATTAATGCTTGGGCTACATTTCAGCCTCCAGGGACACAAAGGGTTCTAAAGACCAAAGCATATGACGATTCCAAGTGTCAAGATGAACTCATTTATTCAAGATCAGCTAACTTAGGACTGAGGAAGAAAGTGCCTAGAATGTATTAGAATAGATGAGAGAAAGCTTTCTTGGTCTTATCCATTGCTCTAGTAAAATTTCAAGTCTTGTTATTTATATACGTTAATTATAAATGTAACTTTGTAATATTATGGATGTATCAACTTTAGAAGCATTCATTTGAATTTCCACTTGTTTCATACCAGGGCGGCACACGAAAGAGCAAGGGCTACTCTATGTCATCAAAAGACTTTTATGTATTTGAGTTAATTGGATTTCAAAATGAAATGCCTCTTGAGCCACACATAGTCCTCAGGAAGTGGTTGACCCACGGGGAGGGGGTCTCTCTGAGGGCTGCAGAGACATTCCTGTTGAAATATGAATGCTGATTCTTAAAAGTTTTTGACATAAAATGTCTGATAAACAGATCTTAGGAAAACACAATCTCTCTACTTATGAGCTATTTTTAATCATTACAAGTCTCAACAAGGGTGGTATTTTTAAACTAGGAAGCTGGAAAAAAACATCTTTATTTTTAAATTGCCCTTTGTGAGTTTATTTTCCTCTCAGCTGCTTCTCTTGGGTACATCTAATTTTTTGTATATATTTTCTTTTTCTAGGTTGATACAGAAGACTAAGTCTGGGGTCGAAGAACAAAGAAAGGTCTAACTAAACAAGAACCCACGCATAGGCATAGAGACACTGGGATGGTGTGACGTTGTCTGTAGGTAGAGAACAAAACCTGGGGTTTGATACCTGGGACTATGTGACTTGGTTCCTTATAGTCTTGTGTATTCATAAGACAGAGAAATAGACTCAAAACTACTTTTAGAAGTCAATAATAATTTTTTACTTATCAATGAGTTACCTGAGTTTAGGGATTTAAAAGGTTAGAGGTTTTTATCCAGAAAAGTGAACAGCCACTGTTGCAACATTTTCTCTGTCCAATCACATTAGGGCAGTGACAGGCCTGTGATTGAACAGGAATAGAGAGGTGGAGCTAGAGTTTGAGGAGGAGAAAGGTCAGAGAGCAGGAGGAGGAAAATTGTCATCATGGAGGCAGAGGATGATGACGAGTCAGACCCTGCATGGTTATAACAACCAAGAAAAAGTTTTTACAAACTAGATTAATTGGGTTAAAATATTGTCTTTATTATTTGGTTCTGAAATTATTGTATTGGCATCTTGTAAATTGTAATCTTATTCTTATATAAACCTGATTGGATAATAAAGCCTTCAGAGTCATGCTTTACCTGGTACTAGCCACTAGATGAATGATTGTGGGGGTGAGTAAAGCATTGCATGTGAGCGATATGTTGCTGCTAGCTGGGAGAAAATAGCAAGAGCCTGCCGGGACATAGTGCTGTGGCCGGATGGTACGGTATCGGTACTAGAACGTGTTATGGCAGGAAAGGGAGTTTGCTGGGTGGACTCATTTTTTAGTAATTCCTGCAACAAGCCACTAAATGGAGATGTCAGAAAATGCTGATAAAACAGGACATGCAGCATTAGATGCAAAGTTAATATCTGTTTTATAAGCTCATGGTATACAAATATGCATCTCAATTACCATTCATCCTTTAATACTGAAGTATTTCAGGAGATATTCAAAAAGTTCCAGTCTAAAATCTTGTTTGTCATAACAAAACCCAAATAGCACCATTAATATAGAATCATATGTGTTTGAAAAATGTTTCTATGCACATGATTTGTGATCTATGGAAAAAATCATCCCCGCCTTGGCATTTGTTGAGATATTTTTCTGAGTTACTCATTTTTAACAAAAATCATTTTAGTCAAGGAAGGACAAGAAGAGAATCCTGGTCACTTGCTTTGATTAATTCAACAAATATGTGTGCTAGACACTGTAGATCTTGTAATGAACAAAACAGGAAAAAAAAATCTCAGTGTAGTTGGCCTTGTAATGGAGGGAGCTGAACAGTAAAACAAAAACGGCAGGTAACATGTCGGTATGTTATATACATAATGGGGAATGAGAGCTATGGAGCACTGGGAAGACTATGGCTATCTTCAGAGTGAAACTGTGAGCCACTGTAAACCATGGCAGGGACCCCAGTGCATGACAGACCCAGAGATGAGATGAACATAAACATAGCAGGAGCAGTCAGTAGCCATTAAGAGTAAAGCAGATATTTCCAAAGCAATGCCCGTATTTGTGGTGTTGGTATTTTCTGTCAAGGTAGAGGGCCAGTGAGGAGTGATTTTCACTAGTGTAAGGGATTAGCATTGCAACTGATCCTACAGATGTGGTAGTTTATAAGGGTGGGAACATATTTATCTTACATATTAATGTGAATTCATTAGTAACAGGGGCCCGGAATATATAGTCAACAGTATCCCTGGAGACTCAACCAGAAGCATAGGAAAATCCCATTCTGCCCGAGGTCTTTGTTTGTAGTGATATCCTGAAGAACCTCCTTGTGGGTCCTCCTGGCTTCAGGAGTGTGAGTTCTGAATTCCTGAACCTTGAGGTAGTCAGTTGGGGGCCTCTATAGAAACAGGAATGTGAAAAGAAGCAAGAAGCGTAGAGCTAAGAGTGGGGACGTCAGGGGAGGAACCTCCTGTCAGCCAAGAGGAGCGAGCATCTCAAGGGGGGAATAAAAGACAAATAAGAAACAAAAATGTCTACACTGTGATCTTGGACTTCTGACTTCTCTTCAAGAAAATAATTATTATTCTTTAAAACATTCCATATGCCCCATCTTGTTGTGAACACCCTAGCA
Source organism: Montemys delectorum (assembly GCA_019843815.1). NCBI lineage: Eukaryota > Metazoa > Chordata > Mammalia > Rodentia > Muridae > Montemys > Montemys delectorum. The sequence continues at coordinate 3,278 of JADRCD010233609.1, read as the reverse complement.
CTAGAATATGAGACCACCCTTTGCTGCTGAAAAGTGAGAACTGAAACTCTGTACAGAGAAAAACCACAACTCTGCAAATTAATAAAAAAAAAAAACAGTTAGTGAAATGACTAGAACACTGTGTTTCCCTTTTTCAATTAATTTTGTCATTGATGATATTTGAAATGGCTGTCAGCCTGAGAACAGGCCACGGATGTTCTATAACACAAAGGAAGAAAGTCTGAAATCCAGGATATTTCTGACATATAGAAATAGAGGGCAGCATTCAGGCAGAAGGATGTACTAGGAACTTAGAGAAGCAAGAAACGGGAGGCTTGCTTGTGCAGGATGCTGAACTGTGTGTGTATAGACCAGAGTCTGCAAACACAGGGGCCAAGGCAGGCTTGAGGAACTGAGCTGAGGTTTTTAAAAATTGCCTTTGAAGTTGATAAGTAAGACCTAAACTACTTCAGCGGTTGTAAGAGGCCAAAGAGAAAGTTCAAGAGCAATCTGAGTGACCAGTTCCTGGGTGGCTCTGAAAACGGATTTATCAGATGAGGATTCTAAATAACATTGGAATGATGGTGTCTTAGCAAGGCTCAGGAAAGCAAAGTAGAAAAAATATCATAGTCAATAAAGTTCATCAGATACAAGTGACACAAAGAAAGTTTGGAACTGGAAACTAAAATATCTAAAATTTTAAGAACATTACTGAGTGGACTTAACAGCACAATGAGTGTGCTAGGCAAGAATAAATTAGTGTGAACACAATGAACCTATAGTATCCAATCTGATGAAGAAAGAAAAATACTGAACAAATGGTAGAACCTCTCCTGTGTATGGGACAATGTTAGAAGACTCGGCAAGAGAAAGAACTGAGTACAGTGGGATATAGCTGTGATCCCATCATTCACAGAGGAGGCAGGAGGGTAGCAGATTCTAGGATAGTTTTGGCTACATCACAAAACCTTTTCTCAAAACCAAAATCAGTGGCAAAGAACAAGAAAGGGGATATATATATATATATATATATATATATATATATATATATATATGTATATGGTTATATATAGAGAGAGGGGGCAGGGAGGGGAGAGGGTGGGAGAGAGGAAGGGAAGGGAGAAAAATCAGTTAGAAAAATATTTGAATAATGTTTTAAAGTCTTCAAAAATGATGATACGTACAAAATCAACATTTTAGGAAAATCAAACTCCTAAAAACAGAATGAAATTGAAGAAAATCATGCCAGTCTACTTGATAGTCAAATTTCTAAAGACCAAAGAATAAAGAGAAAATAGTGACACTTGCCTGAGAAGAATGACATTTCAGAATGATTTCCCTCTACTCATCAGACTCCTGAGGCCAGAAGGAAATGATTTCAAATATCTACAGAAGGCTAAAAATGAACAAATAAAATTGATCCAGTCTTTTCTGTGCCCTTCCACAAATAAACATTCCCACTCCAGAACCTCGGGCCTATGTCACATCGCATGGTAAATGGGAATGACACTTGGCAGCCATCTGACCTGAAAATGGGTTCGTCCTGGATTTTTTGTAAGTGGAGTTGAGAGGGAGAGGGAGAAAGAAAAGGAGGCGTTGTGGGGCTGCAGGTCACTCAGACTTTCAGTGTTGTTTACAGATGAAGGAGAGAGCCATGGACATGGAAGGATGGGAGACTTGCCAGCTAATGGCCATCCCACGGATGAAAGCTCCCTAAACATCTTAGTTTTCACTCAGTGAAACCACGTCATATTTTGGTGCTTAAACATAAAGAATCATTTTGTGGTGATTCACTATGAAGGATAAATAGCAGACTTACACGTTATGACTTCCCCCAGTGCTGGGAGCAGACGATGCTCTGGTGCAGCCTGAGCTCCACTCCCATCCCCACGTGCTGCAATTCTCATTCTAGAACCATCCAACCAGAACAGGAGGCACAAAGGTGTGCTGCTTGCTGCAGTCATGCATGAAGACGCACGAGAAGGAAGAGAAAGACGCACGACAAGGAAGAGAAAGCAGACACTTTCTCCTCTCTAGTCATAGAACCTACAACTGCCCTTTAGCTAGGCTTGAAGGAACGAGCAGCTCAGGCTGTTTTCCCCATAGTAGTGCTTTTCTTTTCTACACAAAAATAACTTTCTGAGATGTTTAATGAGCACTTATTTAAATGACATTGTACATTAAACAGTGTTGTAAGAAATCTTACCTGAATAGTCTAAAGTTTGCAAATTTTTAAAATAAGAATGGCTGGTATTTAAGAAATGGTGCGGCTTCCGGTCTGTCTGGGCTGGTGCCCTGAACAGTCCTTGGGTGCAAGCTCTGCAGCCAGTCCCACAACACCCAAAAGGAGCTCCACTCCCAGGTGCTCTAACAAGCCCAGGGTCACAGGATTCCAGAATCACAGGATCACAGAGACAGTTTGACTCTGAGGAGTTCTGACACAACCAGGATCACAGGGAGGACAGGCTCCAGTCAGATTTAGCAAGGGCAGGTAGCACTAGAGATAACCGGATGGTGCTGGGCAAGCATAAGAATATAAACAACACAAACAAAGGTTACTTGGCATCATTAGAACCCAATACTCCCACCATAGCAAGTCCTGGACACACCATCACAACAAAAAAGCAAGATTCAGATATAAAATCGCTTCTCATGATGATACAGGACTTTAAGAAAGACATAAATAGCACCCTCAAAGAAATACAGGAGAACACAGGTAAATAGCTAGAAGCCGTTCAAGAGGAAACACAAAAATACCTTAAAGAACTACAGAAAACACAATCAAACAGGCAAAGGAAATGAGCAAAACCATCCAGAATCTAAACATTGACACAAAAGTCAAAGAAAATGGAAAAAGCAAAAAGCTCCTAACCAAGAACATCCAGGAAATCCAAGATGCAACGAGAAGACCAAACCTAAGGATAATAGGCATAGAAGAGAATGAAGACTCCCAAAGCTATGGACCAGTAAATATCTTCAAAATTATAGAAGAAAACTTCCCTAACCTAAAGAAAGGGATGCCCATGAACATACAAGAAGCCTATAGAACTCCAAACAGACTGGACCAGAACAGAAATTCCTCCCGTCACATAATAATAAAAACATCAAATGCACTAAACAAAGAAAGAATTTTAAAAGCAGTAAGGGAAAAAGGTCAAGTAACATATGAAGGTAGGCCTATCAGAATTACACCAGACTTCTCACCAGAGACTATGAAAGCTAGAAGATCCTGGGCAGATGTCATACAGACTCTACAAGAACACAAATGCCAGCCCAGGCTACTAAACCCAGCAAAACTC
>JADRCD010233608.1:0-35176 GCA_019843815.1 Montemys delectorum | reverse complement strand
ATAGTGGCTATTTCTAGAGGAAGAGCTGTGCGTGGAAGAAGAGACCACCTCCAAAACTGAAAACTCTTCCCATTAGGAAAAAGTCTTGATGAAGACAGATAGAAAAGGGTTCTTTATAGCTTATTAGTTTGTTAAGACCGAGCCTTGAAACTAAGCTGTACTTCTGCCTCTGCTTCCCGAACACCGTGTTTCGGCCAGAAACGGCTTGTTCCTTTAGGATGTTTATTTAGCTTAGTTTGTATTATTTTTAAGTTAGTATACAAAACAATGTTTCCTTGTGACATTTCCATACATATATCATTATACTTTGGTGTTAGCCTCCCGCTTGTCCTGCCAGGTTCACTTCCTTACAGGATTTCTTCCTCTCAAAATCCTTCTTTTCAGATGCCACGTTTCTGTCACTCTCTTGTCCCACCCTCCCGCGCCACACAAGCATCTTAGACTTCTTTCTCTGGGTTCTCAGTCTTCTTTCTGCTTCCACGCCCTTCTTTGGTTTTAAAGCATTTCTTCTGACTCTTTTAATTATGGAAGAGCTGGAAAGTAGAAAGTTAAGCTCCCAGAATATGGGTTCTTAATTGCTTAGGAAGTAGCTTTCAGACTCGGAAAATAACTTCACAAATTATGAATGCTTAGGCGCTTGAGTGCTACGAACTGTTCCTTTATGAATTTGAACGCTAGCATTCATAAAAGAAACAAACAAGCTAACGAAACCAGCTAGAAGTCCAGCCTGGCATCTCCTGATTCGTAGTCAGAAACATCGTCCAACTGACCTGCACCCCAAGTTCTGTTAAGGGTCGTTCCAGGACTTCGCTGGACTGTAACAACTAGAAGAAATCATTTATTATATTTAGGCAGTAACATAACTCAGAGCCATATCAGGGTTGGAGGTGTGTGAGAGAGAGCACAATGTATAATTAGGAAATCGTGATTTATTTGTTTACATATTTCCACACAAAATTCTTTATTGGAAACAAGGACCAATTGCAGCTTTTAGAAATTAATTGTTAGCTTATAAAATAATTTTTATCCACATATCATTGTACTTTGTCCATTGTCACTCTTTCTCTGTCAATGACAATCTCCCTACCCAGCAAGACCTTTTGCTTTGGTGCACTAAATGCACACATGTATGGGCACTTACATATTGTACAGGCTGTTTTGTGTGTCACCTTGATACGAGCTAGAGTCATCAGAGAGGAAGAGGCCTCAGTTGAGAAAACACCTCCATGAGATCCAGCTATAAGGCATTTTCTCAATCAGTGATGAATGGGGAGAGCCCAGCCCCTTGTGGATGGCGGCGTCATCCCTGGGCTGGTGGTCCTGGGTTCTATAAGAAAGCAGACTGAGCAAACCAGGGGAAGCAGTGAGCAGCACCTCCCCTCGGATTCTGCATCAGCTCCTACCTTCAGGATCCTGCCCTGTGTGAGTTCCTGTCCTGACTTCTTTCAGTGGTGAGCAGCAATGTGGAAGTGTAAGGTGAATAAACCTTTTCCTCCCCAACTTACTTTTTGGTCATGGTGTTTTCTCATAGCAACAGAAACCCTAAGACACATATAGATTCTGCATATGAAAGAAAATATGCCATCTTTTGTATTTCCTTCTCTTTAGACCTCTTTCACCCTGGTACAGTCCCCTTCTTACCTTTATCTCTGAGATATTAGTTATGCTGTAGGGAGAGGATCAATTCGTTCAGATCTGTGTTTGAATCTCTTTTCTGTGCCTAGTTTTGAGCTTTCTGTTTAGTTCACCTCTATTGTGTGCTTACATTGAGTTTCCATGGGAGCTGATGAGGCATGCCATTTACCATTGACCAACTTTATTGTTGTAAATATAGTGATTGTAAAGGTGAAGTGTCTTTCTGTACATTTCAGAAGATATTGACGATAGTCTTCTTTTTTTTCTTTTGGTTTTTCGAGACAGGGTTTCTCTGTATAGCCCTGGCTGTCCTGGAACTCACTCTGTAGACCAGGCTGGCCTCGAACTCAGGAATCCGCCTGCCTCTGCCTCCCAAGTGCTGGGACTAAAGCGTCTGCCACCACGCCTTAGTCTTTTTTTTTTTTTTTTAAAAAAAAATTTTTTTTTTTTTTTTTATATTATATAAAAAAAAAAAAATCGGACACATCAGAAAAGGGCATCGGACCCCATTACAGATGTTTGCTGGGAATTGAACTCAGGACCTCTGGAAGAGCAGTCAATGCTTTTAACCTCTGAGCCATCTCTCCAGCCCCAACGATAGTCTTTTCCTCATGTCCAAACAGATAAAAAGTTGTAATTACTCACCATGGGTTAATTTATTGTAAAGTATTATTATAACTCAAAGAAACCTAAAGGCACTAAAGTGTAAGACAGAACCCAGCTCCCTGGGTTTCCTGGAGGATTTCAGGTTATAAAGTGTCTGTCAGGATAGGATGCTGATTCCACCACCAGACTGTCAACTATTCTTCAGGAATCAAACAGGAAAATGTACCTGTAAGCAGGATCTGAACCTAAACCTGCCGGGGGAGCCTCAATGGACTCCACGCAGTCCAGCGACTTAACTACTCAGTCATCACACCCTAAAAGTGAATTTATTCACTTAAAAATTAACATGTATCATTTGCTAGAGAGGAGACTGATCTCCATGGGACAGGCAGGCTTCAGAGAATACTCTCTTCTAGAGCAGCCGTCCAACTCCATGCACTGTGTACCACAGCAGAACACCTTTACGTTCCTCAAGCCAAGGCAGCAGGCAGACTGTCTCTAAGTGTATAGTCTGTGCGTCTTCGCTAGGGTTTCCATTGCTGTGAAGAGACATAAAAGGACACCGTTTAATTGGGGCTGGCTTACAGGCTCAGAGGTTCAGTCCATTATCATCAAGGTGGGGATGTGGCAGGATCCAGGCAGGTATGGTGCTGGGGAAGCTGACAGTTCTACATCCTGATCTGAAGGCTGCCAGGAGAAGAGTGTCTTCCAGGCAGCTAGGAGGAGGGTCTCAATGCCCACTCCCACAGTGACAGACTTCCTCCAGTAAGGCCACACCTCTCAATGGTGCTACTCCCTATGGGTCAAGCATATTCAAACCACCACCCTGCGTTGTTTTTTTTGTTTGTTTGTTTTAGTCTATAATGTAAGTGGGTTACAAAATAGACATGGCTCATTTTACTATAGAATCCTGGACTTAGTTTGTCTGGAGTTTTAGAATACGTACAGAGTACAATCTACTGTGCTGTGGAAATGTTAGCATGCCTACAGTTACTGAATTTGTGCATCAGTGTGGGCCCAAATTCAGCTGGTGGTTGAGCCTTTTTCCTAAGGGAGGATGTGAAGTGACAGTGGTTGTCAGTCAAGTGAGCATGGCAGCACCACTCTCGTCTCTACGTAGCTTTCCATAGGTTCCCTACCTCTGTCAGGAACTAACAGAAGACAACCTCAGTGCCACACAAAGAAACACACGAACAAAGTGAAAGGAGGTTGGCAAAAGAGAAGGTGCCAGAATCCAAACTAGGCTAGCAAGAATACTTGCCAATTTGGCAGGATTCTTTCATTTGTGACTCTCCTGCCTCCACCTCCTTCAGCAAATCCTACCTCAGGGTGCCACCACAACTGGCTCTGTCTTTTTTTTGTATTATAGGTAGTGACTTCATCCTACCCTGTGAGTAGGGGCTTGACTTCACAATCTAATTTGCCAAAGGTCAGTTTCAATAGGTCAGGTAAACTGAGGAGGGTAATGTGTGAAGCCAGCTACTGATAACTCAGCAGACTTTTCTCCGAGGGACTAACGTTTGACTCACTTGGGACAGGACTCTCTGTGATCAGTGAGGGAATCTCTGAACTCTACATTCTTTGAGGGCTGTTGAGGAGAAGAGAAAAAGGGGGGTGGGGAATCACACACACACACACACACACACACACACACACACACTGAGTGGATGAAGCAAGACAAGCTCCAACAACTTTATTTTTTTCCCCCTCAACCCTTTATACCACCTAAGACAAAATTTTCTATGCAAGAAGAAAATTACCTCAGAGCAACAACTTACATAGTTTCTAAAAAACAGTCACCACAAAACCATATTCTTAAAAACAAAACAAAACAAAAAAAACAGGTTAAAAATCATTACACAAAAGGAAATTACAATAGGATTATTGATTACCTATTACTCTTTTGAAACTTACACCTAACTAAACACTTCTCCTGTATCTTTCTCTCCACAAGTTCAATGGCAATAATTTCTTATGTCATTGATTAACAAAGTTTAAGCCAGCCAAGTCTATAGTGACAAGTTTTTCCCTGTGCTTAGTTGGTGACAAGCAGTATTTACCAAGAAACGGGTCATCTATCCTACAACTTATTTTTGAAATTTTGTTCAGCTAAAATGTCTAATCATCTGTTCTCTAGTCTTATACTTCTAATACAATTACCTATTCTTTGTTCATGACCCTCCTTTTCATGGTGCACACTGAAACCTGTGACCACATCCCTAGATTGCAAGATCAAGTAACCTCAGATCCAACCTGGAATAAATGTATTTTTTGATCATTAACTTGTCTTAAGCCTATTTTTCTTTCTAGTACAATTACGCATTTGCAATGCACCAAAACTCACTGTACTCCTTTTCTAACACATTCAGCCCTTACTATTGTACAAGGAGGAGGCACATTCTATTCTTGATTCTAACTTTATTATATCTTTCTGGAAAAACCACTTAAACCATCTCCTTAAACTTTCTGTCAACTACCTTATCTTCTTAAAACTATTTAAATCAAATCTGGAGTCCCACAAAATCATTAATTCATTTAAACAATATCATTTTATGAATGTTTCATCTTTATACTGATCTACAGGAAAATTGCCCAATAGAAATGGGCTATCTCCCAAAAGGCAATCACACCAAATTATAGGCAATAAAGCCCAATCACACCATGCCAGAAATATGAGGAATACAGCAATGACAAACATGCTGACATGACACAAGCATGACAAGGCACAGCAGCAGCAAGAAGCAATCCAGAGATGAAGCCCCTGGAGTTGAGCCTCTCCAAGGTATATCTATAGCAGCTAAGAAAAAAAAAATGGTGGCGGACCATCTCCAGGCTTACTTGCTGTACTGGCTGGTTTTGTGTGCCAACTTGACACAGGCTGGAGTTATCACAGAGAAGGGAGCTCAGTTGGGGAAGTGCCTCCATGAGACCCAGCTGTGGGGCATTTTCTCAATCAGTGATCAAAGGGGTAGGGCCCCTTGTGGGTGGTGCCATCCCTGGGCTGGAAGTCTTGGGTTCTATAAGAGAGCAGGCTGAGCAAGCCAGGGGAAGCAAGCCAGTAAGGAACAATCCTCCATGGCCTCTGCATCAGCTCCTGCTTCCTGACCTGTTTGGGTTCCAGTCCTGACTTCCTTTGGTGATAAAAAGCAACATGGAAGTAAGCTGAATAAACCCTTTCCTCCCCAACTTGCTTCTTGGTCATGATGTTTGTGCAGGAATAGAAACTCTGACTAAGACAAGGGCAGAGGCAGGATGATGGCTCTGAGTTCCAAGGCAGCCAAGGCTACATAGTGAGACTATATCTCAATAAAAACTGAGAGATTTCGCATTAAGACTGGTATTAAACAATGCAAAAATGTTTCAACTGCTTCCCAACCACAGTTCTTTTAAGGGGATTTCTTATTTTTTTCTGCACAAACATTATGACCAAGAAACAAGTTGGGGAGGAAAGAGTTTATTCAGCTTACTTCCACATTGCTGTTTATCACCAAAGGAAGCCAGGTCTAGAACTCAAGCAGCTCAGGAAGCAGGAGCTGATGCAGAGGCCATGGAGGGATGTTCCTTACTGGCTTGCTTCCCTTGGCTTGTTCAGTCTGCTCTTTTATAGAACCCAAGACTTCCAGCCCAGGGATGGCACCACCTACAAGTGGCCCTACACCCTTGGTCACTAACTGAGAAAATGCCCCACAGCTGGATCCCATGGAGGTACTTCCTTAACTGAAGCTCCCTCCTTTGTGATAACTTCAGCCTGTGTTAAGTTGGCACACAAAACCAGCCAGTACAGCCTCCTAAGTGCAGACAGGCATGGAAGGCATGCAATACTGTCATGGTTTGTATATGGTTGGCCCAGGGAATGGCACTATTTGGAGGTGTGGTGTTGTTGGAATAGGTGTGTCACCATGGGCATGGGCTTTAAGACTCTCATCCTAGCTGCCTGGAAGTCGGTATTCAGCTAGCATCTTCATGTAGAACTCTCAGCTCCTCCTGCTCCATGCCTGCCTGGATGCTGCCATGCTCTTGCCTTGATGATACTGGACTGAACCTCTGAGCCTGTAAGCTAGCCCTAATTAAATGTTGTCCTTATAAGAGTTGCCTTGGTCACGGTGTCTGCTCATAGCAGTAAAACCCTAACTAAGATGTCCACTACACCCAGTTTTCTTTGGAGACTTTGAAGGCTTCACTTTCAATGCCATCTATCAGAGCCCTTCCATTTGCTTTTGGCCTGGTGGGAGGTGGTTGGCCTTCTCTCCCTTACCCTGGGCTTTGAGTACCATGGATGCTCCAACTCTTTTGCACTTTTTTTTTTCTTTGACAATTTCCTTTGGAGTTCAGGAGTTTCTGCTTTTGTGTTCCAGGAGCAGCCCTTAACTGTTCGTTTTATAGGTGTCCATGTTGCCTGTGCATGTTTTACTTTTTGATTTGGACATTCTTTTCTTCTTTAACCTGCATTTTTCTTTTTTCTATTCTTCAGTAATAATATTAGGATCCATTATAATTTCATTAACTACAAAATTTTAACACTTCAATATTAAAAATATATTCACCACCTACTCTTGGAATGGGTTTGTTTTTTCACTACCTGCAAAATACACTAGGTTTTCTTTTCTTTTCTCATTTTTCTTTTCCTCTCTCCTTCCTTCCTTCCTTCCTTCCTTCCTTCCTTCCTTCCTCTCTCTCTCTCTCTCTCTCTCTCTCTCTCTCTCTCTCTCTCTCTCCCTTCCTTCCTTCCTCTCTCTCTCTCTCTTTCTTTCTTTCTTTCTTTCTTTCTTTCTTTCTTTCTTTCTTTCTTTCTTTTTTGATTCAGAGTTCTGTGTAGTCCTGGCTGTCCTGGAAGTCTCTCTGTAAACCAGGCTGGCATCCAACTCGGAGCTCTGCCAGCCTCTGCTTCCTGGGAGTAAAGGTGTGTGCCACCATGCCTGGTATGTTAGGTTTTCTTAGTGCTTCTTCAGGACAGTTAAGAAACTGAAATGAAAAAAAAAATTAATTAAAATCCAAATATAAAGAAGACAAACTGAAAGGATTGTAAAATATATTTTTAAAAATTTATACTCATTAGATGTATCTATTTTATGTGTATGAATGTGTAGGTGAACCATATATATGGTGAGCTAACAGAGCTCAGAAGAATGTGCCAGATCTCCTGAAACTGGAATTATGTATGGTTCTAAGCCACCATGTGGATGCTGGGAACCTAACCTGGGTCCTCCTGGACCCAACCTCCCTCAGTAGCTATTGTTTGGTTTGTTTCAAATGCCACAAAAGGAAACTGCTTAGGGTTGCCAATAGACTTGTAATGTAGAAGGTATACTTACGTAAACCACATAGCTACATTCTCAAACACTCTTCCAGTCCTTCTGAGAGTAACATTTTTGGGAAGTGACTCCTGTAGTAAATCAGAGTCAGTATTAATGCACAGTAGCTATAGCCTCAACATTTTGAAATTTCTTTTATCTTGAAATAGGCCTTCCCCATTTCTTTCAAGGGAGCTTGCTTGTAAGAATGTGCTTTTGTCACTCTACCCCCCTGTGTTTTTGCCTTGGGCCTCCTGTAGGTTAGGTAAGCACGTAGCATTATGCTATGTCCCCAGCCCTTTGGATTGCCCTGGATTTAAAATCCTCCTGCCCAGCCTCCTGAATATCTGACATTACAGATCTGTGACTCTAGGCCCAGCTTACTTCTTAGATGCCAAGGGCCAGCCTTGGCTTGGTCCAGATTCCTGGGAGGAGGGATGTCTAGAAGGGATGTTGGCAAAAACAAACAACTCAAAGTCAAATTGTGGGTTCAAGCTGGAGGCTTACAACGTTCTGCTCAAGACGGCTCTCTAGACTCTGTGTAGACGGCTCTTGGCTCTGTAGTCTGCTTGAGACAGCTTTTCGGACCGGCCTCTCTGTGCTCTCCTCAAGACGGCCTTTCCTTCGCTCTTCTAAAAAACTTTCTGCTTGAGACAGCTTTCTCTGCTAGTAAAAAATCTAAAAGCTCTCTGGATAGCTCATGAGTTTTCTGACTAAAGTCAGAAAAGCTGCTACAAGAAATTCTTGGATTTTCTAACCAAGTCAGAAATCCTGTTAGAAAAATTCTAAAGTAGGGCGATGGTGGTGCACGCCTTTAATCCCAGCACTTGGGAGGCAGAGGCAGGCAGATTTCTGAGTTCGAGGCCAGCCTGGTCTACAGAGTGAGTTCCAGGACAGCCAGGGCTACAAGAGAAACCCTGTCTCGAAAAACAAAACAAAAAAACAAAACAAAACAAAAAAATTCTAAAAGTAACTCTTGGGTTTTTCTGACCAAAATATAAAGTCAGAAAACATTCTAAAAGAGCTGTATTTGCTCTCTAAGGGATTTCCAACCAAGATCAGAAATCCTATTAGTAACTATTTTAAAAGAGCTGTGTTCACTCTCCGGAGATTTCTAGATAGTTCAGCTCTGCAGAGAAGAATTCTAAAGAAGGAGGTGCTGTCACTTTCTGCTAGCTCATCTCACATGACCAAAAGCCCAGTTTTTATTCACACATCAGTTCAACTATTTATTCCAGGTTCCTTCTTGACTTTTCCACAAATTAGCATTCCGTTATCTTAGCCCCTTGACCCCTAGGAAGAGACAACAAGCACAGGCACAGACAATAAGATAGCTGGGTGGAATTCTGCCCTAGAAATACTATACTGACCACACCTAGACCTAAATTTGATCTGTCCCAGGCCAACCTTGAACTCAGGAATCTGTCTGCCTTTGTAAGCATAAACAAAAATCTTGGGTGGGTAGGAACTCCTATGATCACTACTCCATAAATTTCTTTTTTTTTTTCTCCCAAAGGAACTATTTTTAAGCTTCTAAATGTGTTGGATGCTGCTCTTCCCCCCCTCTTTTGTTCTTTCTTTCTTTCTTTCTTTCTTTCTTTCTTTCTTCCTTCCTTCCTTCCTTCCTTTCTTGTATGTATATGAGTACTCTGTCTTTAGACACTTCAGAAGAGGGCATCAGACCCCATTACAGATGTTTGTGAGCCACAATGTGCTTGTTGGGAATTGAACTCAGGACCTCTGAAGAACAGTCAGTGCTCTTAACTGCTAAGCCGTCTCTCTAGCCCCATAAATTTCTTTATCTCCTTTTTTAGTATTTTTCTGACAAGTTGGCTCATAGAACAGCTGCTTTTGTTCCTTTAGCCTCTCATATAATTTATATTGCATTCTTAAGTTATATATTTTTGAACTCATGTTTTCAGAGATCTTTTCTACAGCCCTAAGGGCTGTCCCGAAGGTTTCACACAGGAACAGGTACTCACATCAACATACAGAGAAAGAAAACCAGGAAAAGGAAAGTTTCATAAATGAAAGTAAGCATACAGATTCCTGTTTACATCTCTCTTTAAAAAAAAAAAATTTATTTATTTAATGTATGTGAGTACATTGTCACTCCCTTCAGACCCACCAGAAGAGGGCATTGCATCCCATTACAGATGGCTGTGAGCCACCATGTGGTTCCTGGGAATTCAACTCAGGACCTCTGTAAGAACAGTCAGGGATCTTAAGAGCTGAACCATCTCGTCAGGCCCTATATCTCATTTTTTAAAGTCTATTTTTAACATTGTATTTATTTATTACTTTTATGTATAAGGATGTTTTGCCTGCATGTATGTCTATGCACTATGTGCATGAAATGCACAGTGGAGGCCAGAGAGGGCTTCGACTTTCCCAGAGACTAGAAAAACAGACAGTTGTGAGTTGCTATTGTAAGATCTGAGTAAATAGGGACATCTTAGAAAAACAGTGGGAGGCCAGGAATTTCCTTAATAAGATAAGCTCAGGAACTTTAGGAAGGTAGCAGAACTCTCCGGAAGGATAAGGCTAATTAACATTCCTCAGATCACAGGGTGAGAAACTACCTGTGGGTGGGGACACATTCCACAGGGTGGACCCGTGCCCACCTTCAGATCAGTCCTTGCCACCTCATTCTCTAAAAACCAATCCGTTTAAAAAGTCACGCTGTTCTACCAATCACATTGCATCTCAGTGCTGTTGCCCTGAAAATTGTGTAAAAGCTCACTGAACCAGCTGTGCGGGGTCACCCCCTTTCCTGAGCATCGGGCACGGCCTCAGTGCACTGAAATAAAAATCCTCATCATGTTCTTTTTATCAACCGGGTTCCACGTGGTTCACTCAGGGGGTCTTCGGTAAGCTAAGGCTCATCAGGGTCTTACAGATGCCTCTACTCACAGTGCATGCTGAGATCAGGGGGGAGAATGGTTGTCCTTTCCAATGAGCAGCTCTCAGAGACTACGATCCTTTTTGTTGTTCTTTCCCTTTGCAGATGGTCTGTGCTAACCCAATCTAAGTCATAGTTTGTGTCTACTACTTTATTTTTCCCTTCCCAAGCATTTAAAGTACCTGGCTAGATTGTCTGACATATTTCTGTTTTTTTTTGTTTTTTTTTTCTTATCTTTTTGACGTAGGAATTGAGGCTGGGGCCTGATATTACAAGTCTTTTCTTTTCTTTCTTTCTTTCTTTTTTTTTTTTTCCTTATTTCTCATTGCAAGTTTGGTTCTAGTTATATAAAGGAGGGCCTGGTCATGGAGCAGGATGTGGAGAGCTGTGACTCTCTTGAAAACACCACTAACTATAAGATGATGATGACCCTGGGTGAAGAAAACTTTTCAGTAGTCAAAATAGCCTGCCATTATATCAACACTGACCTGTGTGGCTATAAAACATCTGAGAAAAGTAAAGAAGTATACCCCGGCTTATCACCAGGGAAATCAGCATGAGGAAATCCCTTCCCCATCCTAATATTGTCAAGCTGTTTCAAGTGGTCCAGACAAGAGAGACCACCTACCTGGTGATGGAGCACACCTCAGAGGGAGGCCTACTAGAGCCAATCTTGGAATGTGGGTTTTTAGAGGGCAGCCAGGCTTGGATGTTTGGCCAGATACTACAAGCAGTACAGTGTTGCCATGACAATGACATTGTCCACAGAGACATAAAGGCCATTAACATTTTGACTGACTGCAGGTGGAATGCTAAACCGTGTGATTTTTGGCCTGGCTGCTAAAGTTTTTCCTGGGCAGAGAGCTGATGGATTTCTGTGACTCGCTGCCCTACTGTGAGCCAGAATTCTTTCTGATGCTCAGTCCCAGGAGGAGGCCCACCATCCACCAAATCATGATCAGGGACAGCTAGGTAGGTTTACCACCTACATCCACACGGGCTTTCCCAGGCACACCAAGCCCTAGCATTGTCGAGACCATGAGAGGGGTGGGTCATAAGCTTGAAGATGTCACTGAATCTCTCAGAGACCAAAAATTCAATGAGGTGATGGCAACCTGCCTGATTCTACAACACCAGTCACCCAGGGGAGACTGTTCCCACTGTAAGACTCTGGTGAGCCTTAGCTTACGGGGAACCCCCTGAGTGAACCGCACACAGCCGGGAACTGATGCAAAAAGCAAGAGGAATTTATTGTTCCAACTCGTTGAGGTCATCCTACACCCGAAGGAGAGACAAAGACGCCCCTACCCCCAGCTCCGACCCCCCTAGCCCCTACCCCTGTCCCCTACCCCCGTCCCCCGCCCCTAGCCCATTTGGTCAGTCTTTATACTGTTTTTCAGAGCAGCAGCCGTTAGGCACAATGTGATTGGCAGAACAGTGTGACTTTTAAATTGATTGGTCTCTAGGGTATTGAGGTGACAGGGTTTGTCCTGCGCCAGAATGTGTTTACATGCTCTAGACCTCCCCCCCCTTTCCTCCCCTCCTCCCGCCCCTCCCCCCACACCCCTGCAGGTGGCCGATGGTCTGTCTGCCCTGCGGAAGGAATGTATTTATTTGGTTTAGGCCTCCCCCACCTGCAGGTCTGGTACATCCCGACTTCGGAATGTTAATTATCTTCCCCTTCCCGAGGAGAGGGGTCTGGTGGAATTTTCCAAAAGGTCCTGAACTGACCTTTTCACCACCACCAAGAGAAAGCCATTAAATGCACGCAAGTCCGGCCTGGAAGATCTTCACTCCTTCCCTGGAGCTCTAAGAAGAGCCTCGCCTCGCTCGTCTCTCCACCTTCACCTTGACGTCACGTTCTAAACTCCAGCCTAAGTAAACATTAGAGATTGTTCTATGGGAATGGACTGTCCATTGCTCCTGGTTTCTTGCAGGGCACATGGTCTTCATTAGGGAAGGCTCCCTAGACAGCCTGCTCCACTTGGCCTAATAAAATGGGATCCCGGGTTGAAAATAAGGCCTGCAGGTCTCCTCTGAAGGAAAGCCTCCCACCCAACCTTTACCAGAGCCCCACCCCCCGCCACCCCTGCAAAAGCCATCACAGCTTACACTGCTCGAATCCTCAGACCCAACTCAGAGCAAAACTTATAAAAACCACAGCTGTGGAGTGAGTCCCGGGGCAGCTGTGCCCTCTCGGTCACCAATTCTGCCCTCTAATTAATTACCCACTTCCTGCCTCTCTCCGCCTGTTCCCTCAAGGCCATCTTCGACCTTTGTAACAAGATTCCAACTATCATCACAGCCACACCTTGAAGGAGAAACGTTAGGTGTTGTAACAAGAGTCAAATTAGGACCCTTTCTGTGATCGAGCAGCAACCTCTGGTGGCCCTACCTCAGGCCAGCTTCAGATCTCCACCTGGAGTCTTGCATTCAGCTGGACGAATCCACAAGGCTGCTTCCATTATCTGAGAATTTGAACAGTTGCTTGTTCTTGCCCAGGGAAGCCGCCTTGCACATCCTTGGAGAAAGCTTCTGGGAAGATTTCCCTGTCCCTTCCACTGTTACATTTGTAGGATGTCCTCACCTGTGCTCTTTCTCCCTAGACTTTCAACATCTATCACACCATGAGGCACAAGAAGGCCATGTGACTGACATGGAGAGTCCCTCTAATCAAATGTCTCCATTTATTTGTACACAGGACAACAAGGTTCCCGGCATAGTAATCCTGCAGGGATATCTGCTGATTGCAACAGCATGTCCCTATGGTATTCTACAGCGGTGAAACACACACATAGTTCTTATGTGCCTCATCCCCTGAGCAACACTAAGTTCTCTTAGGACAGACATCCTTTTCTGTCTAATCTGAGAGAAGAAGGGTTTCATAGTCCACTCTGGGGTAAGAAGAGTGACCTCATGCACCCCAACCCACAATACACAATTCTGGGAAAGTTCACTTCATGGGTTTCCTGCTGGCCTCTAGCACTGGACCACGTTAGCTACTCGGGACAAAACCAAGGAAGATTTCTCACAGACTCTGGCCAGCTTAGGTTGGAGAGCTGGCCTCACACCCTGATGGCTCCTTACCAACCATACACTGGAGCATGGAACCCTGGTGAGTCTCTGTCTCTTTTTGTACATAAACTGCTTCCACACAGGTGGGTCTCAATGGCTCTTTCTTAAACTGGACTCCTAGAGAATCATGTAACTCTGAAGATGGCCTTAAGTGGGAAAACACAAAACACAAACATAAAATTTAAAATCACAATTGATGGAAATGTATGCACAAAATTAAAAACCAACAGGAACAACTCTAACCACCACAACAAAAATCCTTCAATCTCTCTCTCTCTCTCTTTTGCTTTTTTTATTGGGTATTTTCTTTATTTACATTTCAAATGTTATCCCCTTTCTCAGTCACCCCCCCTCAGAAAACCCCTATCTTACTCCCCACACCCTGCTTCTATGAGGATGTTCCCCCACCCATCCACCCACTCCTGCCTCCCCACCCTCAAATTCCCCTACACTGGGGCACTGATCCTTCATAGGACCAAGGGCTTCTCCTCCCATTGATGCCAAACAAGGCCATCCTCTACTACATATTCGAGTGAAACCGTGGATCCCTCCATGTGTACTCCTTGGTTGGTGGTTTAGTCCCTGGGAGCTCTGGGGGGTCTGGTTGGTTGATGTTGTTCTTCATATGGGGTTGCAAATGCCTTCAACTCCTTCATTCCTTTCTCCAACGCCTCCATTGGGGACCCTGTGCTTAGTCCAATGGTTGGCTTCGAGCATCTATCTTGTCTGTATTTGTCAGGCTCTGGCAGAGTCTCTCAGAAGACAGCTGTATCAGGCTCCTTTCAGCAAGCACATGTTGGCATCCACAAGACTCACAGAAGTATGCTAAGGGAACACATTCCACCTACAATAAACAAAGGAAACTGGTTTTTATTTCCTGATATATTTAGGTGTCTTAGGCACACTTACATTTTCTCTTCTGACATTTGGTTCTTTCTACTGTGGGTCATAGGAATAGTATTTCTATGCTGGTTTTGGTGTTCACACAGTCTCATCTACCATTCAGATGGAATGGAACTCGGGACAGCCCAGGCTGGCTTTTACTTCCTATGGATCCTGCTGCCTCAGTTCCTCTTTTGGTGCATTGTAATGCTGTTAGCATTTCTGTTTTAGTCAAGGTCTCATGTATCCCAACAGGCCACCTTGTAGCCAAAGATGACCTTGAACCAGCTCCTCATCTTCCTGTCTCTAATTCTCCAATGCAGAAATTTCAGTTCTGTGTCAATCTGCTCCATCAAGTATCAAAACGTCAAGGCCAGTGTAGGCAAGAGGAAGTACCAGGCTGAGTGGAATCTTGTCTGAAAAAGGACATAGACATTCTAAATATTTTTAACTCTCAGATCTGGTCTCTGGGGCTGGGGAGATGGGTCTTGGGTAAAGTGTCACATTGCAACAAAAAGACTCTATGAAAATCAGACAAGGAAACATCCTTGTGTCATCTTAGGTCTGGAGGTCGACGAGGCAGATGTGGGAGCTTGCTGGGCTGAGATCACTGACATATACCCAGTCTCTAAAATTAAGGTAGAAAAGCATTTGATGAGTATTCCTGGCCTGAATGTGTGAGGACAAACAGATAGACACACATGGGCACACACAGACACACATACACATGTATCTCTGTGGTCATATGTATATCATGCACAAATTAAGTCTTCAAAGCACTGTCTAGAGTTTTCCAACTCTGTCATTACCCTTCCCTCTTCATTACTGACTGTCTAGAGTTTATTCTCATGTCCCTTTTGCTTCTTAGCCAGTGAACATGGCAAAAAACTACTAGGGCTTTCCAGTGATGAATATTTTTTATTTTCTTTCTCTCTTGTTTTGGCTCTGGTTTTCTTTATGCAGTCCAGGCAGCCAAGGGCTTTTGAACCTCCTGGCCCATAAACTGGACCTGATGAACGTACCCTTGAACCATTCAGGACTCACTGGGATTATAATCCATGTATATCAAAAGAGTTTCCAACATCCTGCTCCTTCCACTAGGAGGGAACATGGAAGATGCTCCAAGATCTTGTTTCTATGTGGCTTTTTTCTTCTATGTGTTTTCTTTGGAAGCTTCTAAGTTTTGGTTTTGATTCTTCTTATATGTATATAGTTTTGATCATACATTTGTTTTTAATTCTATTTTTTAATGTTCTAATTGAAACAGTTACATGACACCTCTCCCTTTTCTACCTCCTCTCCAGGCTTTCTACATCGACCCCCTCCCATGCCTCCACTCTTAAGCTCATAGACTCTTTATTATGATTAAATTTGTTACATACATATATATAGTATATGCAGATAATATATATAACTATATATAAATATGATCTGCTCTGGTCTCCTGCCACATGTGCCTTTAGTACAATGCCCAAATCTAAGCAAGATAAGAGAGTTTCCTCAACAAAAAGTGCCAGGAAGGACTTGGCACTGACGCAGAACCTGATAGAAGTGCTTCGTAAATGTGTGGACAGCTACCAAGTCCCTCTCCACCTTCTCTGTGGCCAACGTGAGGCACAGCAAGCTGAAGGAGATCCAGAATGCCCGGAAGCAAAAACAAGCTGATGGTGGTGGCCTTGGGTCGAAGCCCATCTCACAAATACAAAGACGTCCTACGTCATCAGGTCAGAGTCCATTTTGTTGTTTGTGTATATAGTTTCAAGGCTGACTACTCTGTATTGGAAAACATGGTGATTTTTATTTTTACCTTCTGACATTTTCTTTCTCCCTTCCTAAAATTCTTATCTTGTCTTCTGCTTTCTTGTCACTTTTATTTAACCTAGAATTTTTTTTTTTTTTTTTTTTTTTTTTGAGACAAGGTGTAGCTCTGGCTATCCTGGAACTCACTGTGTAGACCAGGCTGGTCTCGAACTTAGAAATCTGCCCGCCTCTGCCTCCCAAGTGCTGGGATTAAAGGCGTGCGCCACCAGCGCAGCAGAGAAAAATAACAACGCCCGAACAGGGACTTGAACCCTGGACCCTCAGATTAAAAGTCTGATGCTCTACCGACTGAGCTATCCGGGCTCTTCAGGCTTTTCTTTCATACCTTTACCTCCTTTCTATAGTTCCCTTAATCTTTAAATCTACTACAACAATGACCGTTGCCTGTGGGAAGGACTGGGGATGATGTGCAGTTATGAACAGGGAACACCACAACAGATTACAATCAAAACAATGAAATTCAAAATGATAAATACTCTTACAAAATAAAGCCCAACAAAATAGTATCAGATCACTCAAGAGAAATACCAGGAAAGAAAACTGAAAATAAAGAATTGCCAATCATGCCGGATGGTGGTGGCGCAAGCCTTTAATCCCAGCACTTGGGAGGCAGAGGCAGGCAGATTCTGAGTTTGAGGCCAGCCTGGTCTACAGAGTGAGTTCCAGGACAGCCAGGGCTACACAGAGAAACCCAGGGCTATACTTGAACCCCCCCAAGACCCCCCCCCCCATGGGAAAAAAAATTGCCAATCAAAAGCAAACTTTAAGGAAATACACAAGCAAAAGATTCAATTATAGTCTGTCAAAGAAACTTACTTTATGGACAAATATACACAAATTTAAAGTTAGATTGAAATCCATATTGAGCAAAGAAAAAAATGAAACTATAGCTATTCTTGTATCTGATAAATTACATTTACATATAGGGCAATTCTAATGAAAATGTGCTAATGCAGAGGTGCTTCTGACTCTTGCTAAAATGCAAAACAAATCAATTGTTCTTGTCTCGACATCATTCCCAAATTCTTCTTTTTTAACTATGTTAGGACATGATGGTTTCTTTTATTTCCTGTGCATGCTATAAATATTTCCGGAGAAGTGATCTGAGAGCTAGCTGGTTTACTTCCTAGATTTTACGTTTTTAAAAAAATTATCTTCAATCCTTTTCTACAGTCCAATCGTTACACCCCTCTTGGTCCGCCCTCCGACAGTTCCTCATCCAATTCCTCTACTTCCACCTGGGCAAGCCTCCCCACTCCCTGGGATCTCAAGTCTCTCAAGGGTTAGGTGTGTCTTTTCTCACTGAGACCAGTCCCGGCAGTCCTCTGCTGGACGTGTGTCAGGGGCCTCAGACCAGCTAGTATACGTTGACTCGTTGGTGGTTCAGTATCTGTGAGATCTCAGGGGTCCAGTTCAGTTGAGACTGCTGATCTTCTTATGGGGTCAACTTCTTCCTGTCTTTCCCTCATTCAACCATAGGGCTCCCTGACTTTAGTCCATTGGTTGGGTGTACGTACCTGCATCTGTTTCAGTCAGAGGCTTTTTGGGTCTCTTGGGGGACAGCCGTGCTAGGCTCCCGTATGTAAGCACACCATAGCATCAGTAATAGTACCAGGCCTTGGAGCCTCCCCTTGAGATGGATCTCAATTTGGGCTGGTCCCTGGACTGCCTTTCCCTAGGTCTCTTCTCCATTTTTGTCTCGCAGTTCTTTTAGATAGGAACAAATGTGGGTCAGAGTTTTTGACTCTAGTATGGCAACTCCATCCCTCCACTTGATGTCCTGTATTTCTACTGGAGGTGGACTCTACAAGTTTCCTCTCCCAACTGTTGGGCATTTCATCTAAGGTCTCTGGTGCATTCTAGAGAATCCCCCTACCTCACACCTCCCAAGGTTGCATATTTCCATTCATTCTGCTGGCCCTTAGGGTTTTTCTCCTGTCCCTCTCAATACCTGATCATGTTCCTCGTTTCCCCTCGCCCTTCCCCCTCCCATTCAGGACCCTCCCTCCCTCTGTCCCCCATGATTGATTTCTTCTGCTTCTCAAGTAGAACTGAAGCATCCTCACTAGGGCTCTTAGCTTATTAAGCTTCTTGAGTTCTGAGGATTGTATCCGGGGATTCTGTACTTTTTTTGGCTAATATCCATTTTTTAGTGAGTACATACCATGCATGTCCTTTTGGGTCTGAGTTACCTCAATCAGGACTATACTTTCTAGTTCCATCCTTTTGCCTGCAAAACTCAGGATGTCCTCATTCTTAGTAGCTGAGTAGTACTCCATTGTTTAAATGGACAAACATTTTCTGTATCCATTCTTCTGTTGTGGGACATCTGGCTTGTTTCCAGCTTCTGGCTATCACAGATAAGGCTGCTATGAACATAGTGGAACACGTGCCCCTGTGGCAGGGTGGGGTGTCTTTTGGATATATGCCCAAGGGTGGTATAGCTGGGTCTTCAGGTATATCTATTTCCAATTTTCTGAGGAACCTCCAGATTGATTCTAAAGTGGTTGTACCAGTTTGCAATCATACCAGCAATGGAGAAGTGTTCCTCTTTCTCTACACCCTCTACAGCATGTGCTGTCACCTGAATTTTTGATCTTAGCCATTTTGATTGGTGTAAGGTGAAATCTCAGGGTCTTTTTGGTTTGTATTTCTCTGACCACTAAGGATTTTGAACATTTTTTAAAGTGCTTGTTAGCCATTCAAGATTCCTCTGTGAATTCCTCTGTTTAGTTCTATACCCCATTTTTTGATTGAGTTGTTTGGTTTTTTGAAGGTTATCTTCTTGAGTTCTTTATATATTTTGGATATTAGCCCTCTATCGGATGTGGGGTTAGTGAAGATTTTTTCCCAATCTGTAGGCTGCCAATTTGTTCGATTGACTATCCTTTGCCTTACATTAAGTTTTCTAGTTTTGTGAGGTCCCATTTATCAATTCTTTTTTTTTCTTTTTCTTTCTTTCTTTTTTTTTTTTTTTTTTTTTTTTGGGGGGGGGGGACAGGGTTTCTCTGTGTAGTCCTGGCTGTCCTGGAGAAATGCAAATCAAAAAGACTCTGAGATTCATCTGAGTTCCAAGCCATTCTGATCTACACACCAAGTTCCAGGCCATGCATGGCCTGCTCAAAAACAAAACAAAAGAAAGCTAGAATGTTCTCCTTTCACTTCAATAATGAAATAAAAGACATACTCAGAATATACAAAATAGATGTATATGGTACATCTAACATATGAAGAAAAACAGTCATTTTCACAAAAGAAAAGAACATGAATTGTAATTACTGAAATAATTAAAAACAAACCTTTCCACATGAGAATCCCTGTGGTTCTTCCTTAAACTCATTTGCTAGCTCTAAATGTTTTAAATCATAAAAACATTTCAAAACCACAAATGTTTATACAATTTTTGATCAACTCATTTTCTTGCTCTCTAGCATAGAACTATTCTAGACAGAACTTATCAATACTCTGTTAGAAAGAACTATACTCATGCATAGAACTATCTATACCTGTTATATACTGAAAGAATAAATCTTTCACAGGAAGTCCTTCTGATGTAGCTAATCACTGAACTTAGTCTGTAGCAATAATTTTAATTAGTACTTACACCATTAGTTATCAATAAAAGCTGTAAAAAGTAATGAGTTTTTATTTTCATGGATACAAGTATTCCATGATATATGTGGGTTTGTTTTTCGCTTTATAAAATTAAGACTAAAGGGCTAAGGGAGTACAAGGATCACACAGTATGCCCACAACCAGTCTTCTGACCGGGTCCAGAATTCCCCGCTGCCACTAGGGCAGCAGCAACATTGAAATAGTCCCTTAAAATATTTCCTTCGTCACAGATCGCCCCTAAGACCCTGATCATGTTCCTTGATGCCTGTTGAATGTAGATGTGTCCTAATCATATATTTATGTCTCTTCTCTTTCAGCTATTCATGGTAGCCAGCTTTATGCTTTCAGGAGTCATGGTAACTATGACCTTTCATTTTCACTGTCAGCGTCTGTCTGTGTAGTTCATTGTCCCAGGCTCTGTTAGTCACAAAAGAAATATGCGCGGTTTTAACAGAATGCACTAATTATGACACTGTTGTCATTTTTGTGTGCTTCCTTTACCGTCAAGCATCTCTCATGTCATAGTCATTTCTGCCTTGACTGTACTACAAGGTAGTTGCACTTGATGAGATTCCTTTAACTCCTTTTTGGTAATATTTTCAACTTGGTGACCTCACCACAATGACAGTGGAAACAGGCAGTAAATCATTGGGGTCTACTTAAGTTTACAATTGGAGGCCACTTGAAAAGCTATTTAAAATCTAAAGACATGGGAAGTGAATCCTTATAGAATTACTATTTTATGGATAAACACTGCGGGAAAGAAGTTGAATTTCAGATGTCTAGAAAATTCTGCATCTATACAATTTTTAAATGTACATAGAGAGTTTAAAATATCAAAACTAGTAACATATGTATTAAGAATACAAGAAGAATCTGTGCAGATACATTTTACCAACTTTATTAACAATAAACTCGACACAAAATAACAACAATGGGAAGAAACTCTGTGTTCTGGTAAGTATTTTCATCAACTTGAAACAGGCTAGAAAGAGAGCTCCTACCAAGGAATTGCTTCTATTGGGGTACATGGGCAAGTCTGCACAGGTGTTCATTTTCTTGATTGGTGATTTATATGGGTGGGCACAGCCTACACTTGAGTGGTGCCAGTCCTGGGCAGGTGGTCATGGATGGTATAATAATACCAGGTTGAGCAAGCCAGGGAAAGAAAGCCAGTAAGCAGCATTGCTCCATGGCCTCTGCTCCAGTTCCTGCCTCCTGGTTCCTGCTCTGGGATCCTGCCTTGACTTCCCTTGGTGATCAGCTACAACACAACTGTAAGCTAAAATAAGTCATCTCCTCATGGAGACGCCTTTGTAATGGTGTTTTGACACAAGGGAAACCTAAGTCACATTTGTCAGAAATGATATGATAAAACAACCTCTCCTTTTGCATTTTTTTTTTTTTTTTCTGAGACAAGGTTTCTCTCTGTAGCCCTGGCTGTCCTGGAACTCACTCTGTAGACCAGGCTGGCCTCAAACTCAGAAATCTGCCTGCCTCTGCCTCCCAAGTGCTGGGATTGATTAAAGGCATGTGCCACCACTGCCAGGCTCCTTTTGCATTTTTTTCATAGTGCCATAAAGTTGAGAGGAGAAAGTCAATTTATTAAATGATTTTCAATAAGGTAAATAACATACTGCCAACGTTGTCTCATTTTGTCCAAGGCCATATTAACCAAATTATAGATGGTAATACTTTTTTTTTTTTTTAAATATACTATGTCACCATCATGGAAAAATATTTTCAGTATTTAACATTTAACCTTATCAGGCCTCGAGTAGTGTTTGTAATCTGTTTAACATTTATTTGTTTTATGAATATGAGTACACACTGTAGCTGATAGTTGTGAGCCTTCATCTGGTTGTTGGGAATCTGCTCGCTGAGGTCAACCCTGCTCACTCCAGCCTAAAGATTTATTTATTATTATAAATAAGTACACTGCACTAGAAGCAGGTGCCAGATTTCATTATGGGTGGTCAGGAGCCACCATGTGGTTGCTGGGATTTGAACTCAGGACCTTCTTACCTGCTGAGCCATCTCACCAGCCCTTGAAATCTGTTTAACTTGTTTTGAATGATTGCTCACTCAGGACACCAGTATTAGATAGCTGATGCTCTTTACGTACACTGTCTTGTTTTGAAATGTTTGTCACCTTACCATCCACTTTCCTTAGAATATAACCATTATGAAGTGCTAATTAAGATTTATCCAGAGTTTGAACTAGAAGACCCTGGAGTGAGATGGCTTGGATAGTCACACAGAGTGCATAGCAGGAATCCTGAATACAGTGTAAGATGATAAACAGAGTTTTAATATTATATACACAGGTAAAATATTTGCATGACTTATTCCATTTAATAACCCAATGTTATGTTGACATCACAGATGACAAATTTAAGGCAAAGTAAGTTAGCTTAAACCAAAGTTAAAATATATTAAATGCCAACACTTCAATACAGAGTGGGGTTTCCTGTTAGTGTCACCTCCTTCCTATTACTCTTCTTACATTTCAGCAGTCTCCTCTTTCACACAGCTGGGTTCTAGTAGGCTCAAATGAGGCTGCACTTACTTAGGCTCCTGCATTCCCTGCAGGCGTTATAAGAAGTGGCTGATTAAGACCTTCCGCCACATACCTGTCTATGAAGTTCTCTATGTTACATCTCAGAACAAAAATCTTTCTCCATAACAGCGTCATTCTAAACCATGGCCTCCCTCATGAGTGCTAATTACTAATCTTACCAAATTGTGCCTAGCAGGTATGCAATCATTTTAACTGGACAGATTACCTGAGAAAATGTAAAGAAATTAATTGAAACATTATAAGAAGGAAGGTAAATAGGTGGGTTCATAATCCAACTTTATGTGTTTTCCTCAGTGTAGAGAGAGTCTCTTATGAGCATCACCTGTCAATTAAAAACAACTATGGTCCATGAGCTGAGGCAGGACATAGGAGATGAGACACTGGCAGGAAGAGAGAGGAATCTGAGAAATAGGAGAGATAAAGAGGAGAGATTCGAGCTAGATCCTGAGAAGCTAGATGCAAAAGAAGAAGTGGCCGGGACTGGAGGAGAGGTAAACTAACCACGTGGAAGACATAGAATTGTTTAAATGAATTAAATATGTTGAGAGCTAGTTAGGAAAGGAGGCAGAGCTCATGGCCTAGGCATTTAAAAATAAGTGATTAGTCCCAGAGTCACTACTGTTGGCCAGGAGGAAAATGGAATTTATTCATTTATTTTACAGCCCAGGATTCTCAGCAGAATTCTATCAGATTCTTCAAAAGTCTACAAGCAATATTTCCTAAACTAATTTTTAAAAATAAAAACTGAAGGAGCATTCCCAAACTCCTCCTATGGAGCCAGTGTTACTTTAAACCTACACTCGCGCCACACGTGCGCGTGTGCGCGCGAGCACACACACACACACACACACACGCACACACACACACACACACACACACACACAAAGTATATAAAGTTAAATTACAGGCCAACATCTCTTATGAGGATATAAGAAAAAAATCCTCAATAAAACACTTGCAAACTGAAGACAGTCTTATATTAAAAAAGTCACTCACCAAAATGAAGTTTCATTATCTCAGAGATTCAGAAATAGTTGAACATACAGAAGCCAATAAATGTAATAAATCATATAAATAGGCTTAAAGGAAAAACACAAGGTGTAGATGTAGAACAACTTTAGACAAAATCTAATGCCTACACAATAAAAGCCCTAGAAAGAATAGGACAGAGGGAACTTGCCTTAGCATAATAAAGGCACTAAGACAAACCCACAGCCAACATCATTTGAACTGGAGGAAAAAAATGAAAGCAATTTCCTTGAATATGGATGAGACAGGGCTGTTCACTATTCCCATCCCTTTTCAATACAGAGTTTGAAGCACTATCTAGGACAGTAAAAGAGGAAGAAATTAAAGAAATACAAATAGGAAAAGAAAATGTCATGTTATCTCCGTTTGCAGATAATGTGATATTATACATAAGAGAATTCCACCATAAAATTTCTATATACTATTAGCAATTTCAGCAACATGGCAGGATACAAAAAAACCAAATCAGTGTTCTTTCTATACACAAAAACAAATGCTCTGAGGAACAGATGAACCCACTTGCATTTGCAGCAATCTTTCTATCTATCTATCTATCTATCTATCTATCTATCTATCTATCTATGGCCTAACTAAAGATGTAAGAACACTATGATAAAGCTCTAAATCTCTGAAGAAAGAGCTTGGTGAAGACACTAGAAAAAGGGAAGACTTTACACGTGAATGGTTTAGAAAAAATATTGTAAAACTGACCATATACAAAACAATTCACAGATTCAGTACAATCCAAATCAAAAGCCCCACAACATTCTTCAAATAACTATTTTAAAACATTCTAAAATCCACATAGAACCATGAAAGATTTCAGATAGTCACACCAATAATGAGCAAAAAGTATAATGCTGGAGGAATTACCACCCCAGATTTCAGGATATTATAGAGCTATAGTAACTAAAACAGCATGGTACTTGGCGCACGCCTTTAATCCCAGCACTTGGGAGGCAGAGGCAGGTGGATTTCTGAGTTTGAGGCCAGCCTGGTCTACAGAGCGAGGT
The DNA here is from genome assembly GCA_019843815.1 of Montemys delectorum. NCBI lineage: Eukaryota > Metazoa > Chordata > Mammalia > Rodentia > Muridae > Montemys > Montemys delectorum. Next base: position 10,726 of record JADRCD010233608.1, on the reverse strand, counting down.
CTAGGACAGCCAGGGATACACAGAGAAACCCTGTCTCCAAAAACAAACAAACAAACAACCAAACAAACAGAAAAAAAAAACCCAGCATGGTACTGACACAAAAGCAGACGTGCTGCCTAGTGGAACAAAGTGAATAACCCAGGCATAAGTATCTGAAACCAAATCTATCTAGGATTTCACAACAATGCCAAAGAACACATGGGGAAAATGGTGCCACCATGAACCAGAACCTCCTGGGTAGGAAAAACCTCAAGAAGCAAAGGGACTCACAGCTCGGTGAAGTTAGTACAGTGCTAGAACTACCCAATCTAGTCTAGGCATATAGCTTATTTATAATATCTGGATTATGTGGAGTTTTTATACCTTTTTAATAGGATTGGAAACTCCAGCAACAGGGCTTCAGGGATTGTATACACTATAGAATCCCATAATGACAAAAAGATAAAAGAACTAATAACTTTACCTGTCTAATTCAGCAAGTTCTCCTCTCTGGTCTTCTAAAAATTTTGACAGGTTGTCATTGTTTTTTATTAGAGCCAGTATAAGTGGTGTGAAGCTATCCTATAAAAAATAATACTTTATAACTCTGAGAACTTGGTATTTCTTAACAGAAAATCATGAAGACACAGTGGAGCTTACGTCTTCTGAGGTTCAGTGAGCCACACCCTTGACCTTCTCATTGCACAGTGCTTTCACACAGAGCCATTCTTCATAAGCCATAAGAGTACATTTGATGCCCGTATTTTTTTTTTTTTTTTGGTTTTTCGAGACAGGGTTTCTCTGTATAGCCTTAGCTGTCCTGGAACTCACTCTGTAGACCAGGCTGGCCTCGAACTCAGAAATCTGCCTGCCTCTGCCTCCCAAGTGCTGGGATTAAAGGCGTGCGTCACTACCGCCTGGCTGCCTGTATCATTTTATTCACAACTTATGTCTTAGTGGACTAATAAGAATGTTTGGCTTGGGTTCCTGATACCATGAGTGGAGTCTAAACAGTTTCTTCCATAGCCTGGTGAGAATGTAAATGCTTCTGAAACGCTGTCAACTCCATGTCTCTGAAGCAGAGAATGTTTGCCAAAAATGCACCATGTAGAGAATATGACACATGTCGCAGTATTTCTTCCGTACTGGACCTACTGTGCTCATACTCATACTATTTCTCTAACAAATGAACATGGCATTTATGTTAGCCTTGATATTCTGGGAAAAATAGTATTCTTTGATTAGGATTGATTGGTTGGAACATTGGTGGGGGCCAGAAAACAATGTCCAATTTAGCCTAACTATTAGTCAAATCATTCCATGAGGGCACCTTTATACCTAATAATAAAACGATACAGAAAGAAAGCACGCAAGACCCTCCATCAACTATCACAAGGACCAATCTGGAACACATCCAAGTTTGGGAATGCAAAGGGGCTCCAGGAGACTAGCTTCCTTGAAACTTTACGCCTCAGGACTGCTGTCACGAAGACTCCACTGGAGTGGGTGTGGCAATTACATGTGCCATATTCATAAACTAGTTCTTTCCAAGAAGCTTCATGTGTTCATGGCAGAAATCACAGATAAGGAAAGAAAATTAAGGCGCCATCTTACTAGGATGACATATTGGATATGAATTGTTTGTGATGTTCAGATTGAGAAAATGAAGGAAACAAAGCACTCTATACAAAAGAACTGAGGGAAAACCAAAGCTACCGTATAGTTTGCAGATGCTGAAAAACATGAAGACATATCAAGGTCAGGTGGGAATGAAGGGGAAGCATTCTTGTGTGGCTCTCCACAGGCCAAGGAGAGCTAAGTGTCCCAGAAGATAAGCCATGTGGTCCTGAATGTCTGCCTTGGGCTACAAGATAAGACCATAGATCCCAGAAGCCTGAAATTCAGCTAGAAATAGCTTTTGAAAATGACTCCAAAGACTAAAGTTAGCCTTGCAGGAGTCCACGTTGGTTCTCTGCACTTCTCACAGCTGTACTCAGACTCCAAATTGAAAGGGTGCCTATTACTTAAACTGTGTTACTTTGGGAGATTAAAAGAATAAAATTTAATGACATGTGGATGAAAATGAAATCAACCTACTAAAGTGCCTGGGAGAGAAACAGGTACCCCAGACCATTACAGAAAAGAGGAGGGTTGGATATCAAAACATTAAGAAATTCAAGTCTGGGCGGTGGTGGCACACGCCTTTAATCCCAGCACTTGGGAGGCAGAAGCAGGCGGATTTCTGAGTTCGAGGCCAGCCTGGTCTACAGAGTGAGTTCCAGGACTAGCCGAGGCTACAGAGAGAAACCCTGTCTCGAAAAACCAAAAAGAAAAAAAAAAAAAAAAAAAAAAAAAAAGAAATTCAAGAACCAAGGGAGTAAACAGCTCTAGGTCAGCAGTGCCATCCACCTCCAACTTCATGGAACAGGAGAATAACTGCCAAGCTTGAGATTACCACATCTTAGTGACAAAGGTCAACATACTAGTCACCAGCACTGGAAATATTGGCAGATCCCTCTAGTCCTAGTCCTTGGGGCTACTTAGGGAAGCAGACACGTTTCCTTCTCCACCTACTTCTCAGGCAGCCCCTTTCCCCTGACTCCCAGCCCCAGTCACCTGTCATTCCTGTCTCGGTCATTGCTACCATTTTTCCCAAGTATGATTCTGCGCTCTACCGTGGCAACATCACCCAGGCTAGCTAGCAGCCTTGTGGATCTTTCTGAAGGTTTTGTAGCTTTTGAGCTTTCTGAGGCTGGTAACACCCCAACATGGCCTCTCCCAGGGTCTGGGAAGGATTCCTTTTGGCTGGTGGAGGAACCAGGGGAAGACTGCCTTCCAGCAGCACAGGAACTTCTTCATGGCGGAGCTCTAGCCCCCGCCCCCAGCCACCCCGCACCCTCCCCTCCCCTCCCTCTTGGCTCTTGGCCACTCTCAGAATCAGCAAACTGTTATAGATCTTAAAGCGAGTCTTGTCACCACTGCCAGCAACACCAGGACAAAGCACCAACAAGTAAGTTCAGTGGGTTAGAATCCAGGCAGCACAGGTGCTCTTGTCAACTGAAGTCCGCCCCACTGTTGCTAAGCAACGCATGTAAACGCAGGCATGCGCACTCTGACCAATGGGAAAGCCTAGCTCTAACAGCCTTGGTAGAGGTTCTCAGCAGGCTTGCTGTGCATACACAAGACTTGATCTGGGAAATTGGCTTCCCAGCTCAACTTATCATGGCCTAGTCTCTGAGAGGCCAGGCCTTTGTTGGAGACTCCTGAAGCCTGTACTGGTTTAGTCTCCAAGGACGCTTTCCTAAAACATATCAGTCACCCTGCCCTTTGCCATCATTTCTAAGGAAAAAGGCCACTGAGCCCCCACTATGGTCTATGAGGATTTAGCTGGAGTCACCAGGCACGGAAGGTGACTTTGGTGACACCAGAAGCAGTGACAAGAGCAACATACTTCTTTTTCTTTCTCTCTACTTAATGGCCAGTAGGTCAAAGAAGAGATAGAGGAAGACATCAAAGACTAGAATTAAATGAAACTGAAGGCACAACATACCAAACTTTATGGGACACAACAAAATCAGTGCTAAGAGGAAAGATCATTGCACTAAGCGCCATCGGGGGGCGGGGGGAAAGATGGAGATTTCTCATAATAACGATTTAAATGTACACCTGAAAGTTCTGGAGAAAAAAAGAAGCAAATATATACATTGTGGGAAATATTAAAAAAAAAAAAACGGCGTTCCTGCACTTGTACCACAACTCGGCCCTGGCATGGTCCCGACTGTTCTGTCTCTATAGCCCCTGCAGCGACCTGTGTTCCCAGCTCTGGTTCACTTGTCCCTGGAGCTGCTAGTTCCCTCTCTGCCATAAATCCCTGTAGTTGGTGGTTCCACATTTCATTCAGTAACCCAGTAAATCAAAACTCTAGAAGCTTATAATTAACTAGTCAGATTTATATATCAATAAATTCTCAATACACAAGATGCCAATACAATAATTTCAGAACCAATTGATAGTGATAAAAGCTGTCCACCTAGATTAGACAAATTATCCCAATGTTCTAACCTTTATGATATCATAACTATCTGTGACTGTTTAAAGCCACGCTGGTTCACGTCTGCCTCCGTCCTCTTATGAGACACTCTCTGTCTCTGCAACTCTTAGCCCCACCTCCCTTTTCCCTGTCCAATCACAGGCCTCCTGCTACACTAATATTTTAATGTTATTGGATAGGGAAAATCCTGTCACAGGTTAAATTGTAAGGTATGGAAATCGCTGAAGGAAGACCCCAGACTCAGATAGTATACAAAGACAAAGAGTGTTTATTTTGCAGAAACAGCTAACATGATAGGGTTTCCGTTGTTTCCAAGCGACACCCCCGGCAGCACATCTAGTTCCTTTTATAACAGGACTGCTTAATTGCTTCTGAGATAAAAGCAGACTCCTAAAATTTAGGGAACATTCCACGGGGTTACAGAAACCATTAACCAAATGTCCTCAAGAAGATGCCACAGGATCCCAGGTGCAAAAATAGGAGATAAGATACTGACTGAGTTTGTCAAAATTTCAAGGACAGCTGAGTTATAGTCTAAAACTTTTCCATGACCCTACAAGCTAGTAACAAATGGTGAATGTTAAGCCAGATCATTGCTCCAATGTATACACACATAGGCATTCTCTGCTATAACCTCTTATTCAATTTATGATTGAATTTATGTGCAGACCTGCAGTGAGGATTTTTTGTTTTTTGTTTTTGTTTTTGTTTTCTGTTTTTTTTTTTTCCATGTGAACTCATGCTGTGAGCCTTACAAGTACTGAGAACAAAGGGCAGAGATAAGTCCCCCTCTCCTTTTCTCCTGGAGATTTCAATTTAGAGAAGTGCAATTCCCTGCCAAGACTTTACCTAGCCTCCAGCTGTGCTACTCTGAGACCCTGACTGGAGGCTGCAGATGCCAGCCTTAAGATCAGGTGGATCAGCGCCAGAACTACAGAAGCAGAATCTTTCACCCAGGATAGATAGCAAATGGCCTAAACGGTCCTAGGCTTAGTTTCTGAATGGGGTATGAAAAATGAACTCCTGGAAAATACAATCATATGAATAATTACATCAAATGTAAATGGGACAGGAGAAGGAGCCAATTATATTTTGTTCCAGAAAGCACCCTAAGAGCCCAGAGGTGGCAGTGTGGTTGGGGCCCGTAAGACCCATAGAATAGAAAAACAGAAATAGGTGCACAGGCTGAACAGTGTCCTTGAGCATACCTTTCTTACACCTCCCTCCTTCCTTAGTAAGCCTTCAGAGACCTTGAAGAAGGGACAAGGAGTCTGCTGCGTGGTTTAGTCTTTGCCAAAATGCTTATGTGAGATATTCCTACATGCTCCAAGCAGCCCACCCTTTCTCCACATCCAAGCCATCTGTGGAATCCTACTTTAAGTTTTTTTTGTTTGCTTGTTTTTGGTTTTGTTTTGTTTTGTTTTTTGTTTTTTAGTTTTTCCGAGACAGGGTTTCTCTGTGTAGCCCTGGCTGTCCTGGAACTCACTCTGTAGACCAGGCTGGCCTCGAACTCAGAAATCCACCTGCCTCTGCCTCCCAAGTGATGGGATCAAAGGCGTGCGCCACCACTGCCCTACTTTAAGGTTTTAAAACAACTAAAAGCTTATCATATTCAGGAGACAAAGAAGCAGAAGCCACATAAAAAGCACCGTTCTGCTGTACTCACTGTTAGGTTTCTTCATAAACAATGCTTCACCTGAGCCTGTGCATGTACATGAAAGTTGTTTTAAAGTTCTGTCGCTTTGATCAGAATCCCACAAGAGTACATCCATCTCAAATCGCAGTACCTGGCAGACGGAGACAGGAAGACTAGTGTGAGCTCCAGGCAAGTTGAGGCTACAGAATCAGACCCTGTCTCCAAAGAGACGTCGAGGAAAGAAAGGAAGAAGGAAGTGAGGAGGAACAGACTGACAGAAAAACACAGAGGAGAGAGTTAGCATGGAAGCTGAGAGAAGCTAGGCCTGGTGGTATGTGCCTGTAGTCCTAGCTTCCTAGAGGCTGAGGTGGGGGATTGTAACAAGTGCAAAGTCACCCTGGGCTACAAGGTGAGCTCCGGGCCAACTTGGGGTCCAGAAAGAAAAACAAAAAAACCAAAAAAACAAAAAAACAAAGACTTGGAAATTTATTATTTGATTTTCGAGACAAAGTCTCACTGTGTAGCCCAGGCTGACTAAGAATTTACCACAATCCTCCTTAGTTACAAGTGATCACCAACCACATGCCTGAGTCAGACCACTAGTCTCAAAAACAGGGGGAGTAAGTAGAGGTCGTTGTAGATAGTGGCCAAGAAGAGATCCTGAGGACTCAAAGGGAGCCCGATGAAGGAGAGAGGGAATAGACGGTTCACACTTAGTGCTGCTTGTAACGATTTGAAGGGTGTTAATAGGTGAGAGAAGCTGGATCTAGCCATAGGCTTTAAGGAGGATTGTTGGCTGGGGAGAGTCTTAGTCACTGTCCTATTGCTGTGAGGAGATACCATGACCAAGGCACCTTAGAGATGAGAGCAATTCACTGTGGGCTTCCTTACAGTCTCTTGGAAGGAAGCATGGCAGCAGGCAGGAATACATGGTGCTGGGGCAGTAGGGAAGAGCTTCCATTGTAATCTACGTGTGTGCAGGAGGCAGAGAGAGTGAGACTGGGCCTGCCTTGGGCTTTGGAAACCTGCAAGCCCACTTCCAGTGACACACCTCCTCCAGTAAGGCCACACTTCCCTAATACTTCCCAAACAGTTCGCCAACTGGGAACCAAATGTCCAAATATGTGAGTTTATGGGAGCCGTTCTCATTCAAACTAAGACAGTGAGTTTAGCTTGTGACACAAACAGGTCTGGGACTTGGTCGGGACGCCATCTCTAGTGTCTCAGGAACCACTGACTCCAAATAGCCCACGGTGGAATGTCATAATCAAAAAGTACCAAGATGCTCGAGATGTTTCTGTGTGATCATGACTAAGGTGTGGGCCCAGTCAGCTTAAAATTTAATTGTCTGTGTTTGATGGATACCCCTAAGATTCTGGGCTTATGTGGAACTGTAGACTTCAGCTTCTCTGTTAGACATTAAAGGAAACAACACAGCAGCAGGCCACAAGGACAGTGGATTGTGGCTGGTCTGGAGCATACCAGCGTTTGGAAGCCATTTTCTGCAGTGTGGTGGTTGTCTTCTTCATCTCATTCCTATAGTTTCTGGTTGGACTCCAGGTAGGAATAGCTAGGCTGCAGCTTTTCCCCAACATTCCCCACCATTGTGCTTCTTTATAAACTTTTGTGTGGACACCAAAATTCACCAGTTAAGTGAGTGTCCAATATTTACAATTAATCCTGGACAGGGGGCTGGTGAGATGGCTCAGTGGGCAAGAGTGCTCTTCCGAAGGTCCTGAGTTCAGATCCCAGCAACCACATGGTGGCTCAACCACCCGTAATGAGATCTGACGCCCCATAATGAGATCCGACGCTCTCTTCTGGTGTGTCTGAAAACAGCTACAGTATACTTTATAATAATAAATAAATCTTAAAAAAAAAAAAAACCAATTAATCCTGGACAGAAGAAAGAAAGAAACACACAGCTGGTACAAGGCAGCTCTGGGCCTACAGTGTCCTGCACTTGGGAGGCACATGCCTCTGAGTATCAGGAGTTCAGGGCAGTCTCAGCTACTTAATAAACCTTAAACCTGCCTGGGTTATAAGAAAAAAAACACTTCTCCAAACATCAGGCAAATGAATCCCTCAGAGAGAGACCTTTCTATTTGTAAATGGCACTTGGTCCTTCAGGAAAGAGGATCTGGAAAAGTGAACAATACAATAGGTCTGGAATTGAGCCTTGCCCACAGACAGATGCTTGATCAAACAAAATTTGAGGTCAGCCTGGGCTACAAAAACTAGCCTCAGTTATAGTGTAAGACAATGTCTCACAAAGAGAAGAGAAGAGAAGAAAAGAGAAGAAAGAAGAGAAAAAGAGGCAGTGAGCCATCTGAGGATTCTTTGGCACAGATACATCTGTGAATGTCTGAACTGTGATAAAAGAGTTATATGTATTTCTCATATTCTATTTTTACATGTTCAATGCTTTCAGAGCTACATATCATTCTGCAGTATTCATTTTCATTGTATGGGTAATTGTTATTATCTTACTTACTTTAATTTTGTAGTAATGGAAATCTAATGCAGGGTCAGGTAAGCCCTCTGTCATTGAAGTGTGTCCTCAACCTCAGTGGTCCCTTACAATGTCAGTGTTCTGGTACACACTGTATAATCTTGAATGCTCAGCAGGGAGGGGGAGAGGGAGCTCCATAAAACCCAATTCTCTCTGGAATCCGGTAAGCCTTATTAAAGAAGGGAGATTGGACTTTCATAGACTCTAGCATATCAGAAAATACATCTTAGAACCTCAAAAGTAGGAAAAGAAATAGAAAATAACACAAGAATGTCTGAATGTCTTAATTTTTTGGAGTTTGATGTTTTTTTGCAGTTATTCTATGCAAATTTAGATATTACTGGATAATACCTAAAGGCATCAAGTCTTAAGGTAATTTTTTTTCAATTGCCTGTAGTCAGTTTGTCAGTTGTTATATATGTATGTTATGTTACCTTTTAAAAAATAGTACCTCACTATACATCAGAGTCGTCTAGTCACTGCCTCATCCCAATCTCAAGTATTGCAAATGCGCACCATCATTACTAATATGTTTAAAGTTCATAAATCATTATCACTTCTTCTCAGTGTGTAGAACAAAGGAGCACACCTCAGCTAGTCTAGACTATGCATCTCTAATCTCAGGATCACAAAATCCAAGTTCTGTAGTGTCTCCGAAATTACTGGAAGGTTTTTCTCAAATTACTTAATTTCCCATCTACATATACCAAATGCAAGGCAGTTCAGTTTCTCAGCAAAGTTTAACACGTAGGATGCGTTCCAACTCGTAAGATGTGAAGGAGAACACTCCAGTTTGACTATCAGGTGGGATTAATAAGAACAAAGCAAAAAGGCCCCGCTGGGATTTGAACCCAGGATCTCCTGTTTACTAGACAGGCGCTTTAACCAGCTAAGCCACGGAGCCAGAACTGAAAAGGAATGTAGTTATATGTTATTTGAATACGATCTGAGGCGTTTGTAAGGCTCAGCAATTCTGGAAATTAACTTAGAAATGAAAAAGATCAGAAATATCAATTACAACCAAAGAAGAACTTTCTCTTAAAGTGGCTGTACATCGTAGCTGGATTGAAGGAGCGACCTTCCGTTGGCAAAGACCTTTTGCTGAGGCCAGAAGAAAAAATCTTGTCTCATCCATCGCAGCGTCGGAGCCGCACCTGCGGCTGTGTAGTTTCAAGTGGGAGCCGCATCATTGGGCGTCCCAAGTGGAGCGAAGAAAGCCTGTTCCTGGGGCGCGGTTCACCTGGTTTAAGGAAAAACAAAGTAAAAACCTAAATGTTTCTTTGGATGACACAGAGCTTCTTGAAGCTGAATCCCGAACTAAAGGTCAAAGAAGAGAGAGAGAGAGAGAGAGAGGGGGGGGGGGGGAGAGCGGTGTGAGATCTTTTATAGGAAGTAAGGAAACTCACTGTGCGTGCCCTGGCCGGTTAGCTCAGTTGGTTAGAGCGTGGTGCTAATAACGCCAAGGTCGCGGGTTCGATCCCCGTACGGGCCACGAGATGCCAGGTTTTTACAACTGAAAAAGTAGGGCGCTGTCTTCTACAGCTCTATAGAAATACAGTTCAGCCCACCAAGCCTCTATTAAGATACCTGAGCTTCTGTAAGTGAAATTGTTCACGTACACTTTTGTATTGATTGTCAAATATCCTTATATATCCTAGCCACTGCCAAGCCTTTCTGATCCCTTTCTCAGTCTTTCTCTACTGAAATTTCCACTTCACTCACTGCCTGTTTGTACTCATTTTGGCACCTGGCTTTTCTTCACGTCTACTGGACATGGACATCAGTATGTTTGTTCCGTTCTTGTTCTAGAATGCTCACCTGCTTGATAGCTCCCAGCCTTCAGCATCACCCGTAAGCGTTCACCTTTTCCCTTATTCTTGCTTTCATCTTCATATCAGTGAGGGTAATAATTTATTCCTTGAGAAGTGAAGCTTTGAGTAATTCTCATGTTTTAACTGTGAGATCTTTAGTGCAGGCATATAATAGATAGATATGATAGATATAATAATATATTATATAATATAATATATAATATAATAGATATAATAGAGTCCATATGTTTTTGCTGTATGAAGGACAATAGGCATACACTCAGGCAAAACATATACATAAAAATAAAATAAAGTAAAATAAAAAAAGGTTGAAGTCCTCAGTATATTTTATCCCTGCAGAGATTAAAAGCATTCAAAGAAGAAATGTAAATACATTCATGAAGTAATACATGATTGCATTGGACTCATGTATAAAATCAAGCTGACAGTCATGGTCATTTGTATTCACATAGCAGTGAAACAGTTTGACAATGGGCCGAGTAAGTTTGCAACCTTGTACTGGTGAGTTTTTGTCAACTTGACACTAACTGTAATCACTTGGGGAAAAAAAAAAGAAGAAGAGGCCCTCAATTGAGGAATTGCCTCCATTAGATTGGTCTGTAGGGGCGTCAGATTGACTTATGATTTATGAGTCTGAGGGGCCATCAGATTGATGATGGGTGGAGGAGGGCCAAGCTCACTGTGGGCAGTCCCACTTTGGCCAGGTGGCCCGAGGT
>JADRCD010233607.1:20180-32960 GCA_019843815.1 Montemys delectorum | reverse complement strand
TCAGTGGCAGTTGAAAGCCCAGGGCTGAAAAGGTTATGCAAAGAAGGTGAGGCTTGGGACCCGGAAGAGAGCTTGTGACAGGCTATTGGTGAGCATGCAGACAGCTGCAGCAAGGATCTCAGTGGTTTTGGAGATGCCAGTACCATGGCACAACCACCAAGCACAGCAGCAGCAGTGGAGTGGAGCCAGTTGGAGCCTGGAAGACAAGCTGTGTGTGCTGCAGAAGGCAAGCCTTTTGAAGGAGACCATGAGACCATGAGTGGATGCCAGATATTGGATGGTTGGATTTTGATTTTGCTTTGCTCTGATTGTGACTGTGCCTCAATTTTCCCGTCTTGAAGTAAAGTATTTTACTAGCGCTCACAGTTAAGAGACTTTGTACTTAAGAGATTAGATATTTTAAAGGGACTGAAAATTTAATGTGTTTGAATTTGTAAAGACTGTGAGACTTTTAAAGTTACAGATCAAGTTGACAAGGGGTCAGTTGTACTGGCTGGTTTTGTGTGTTGATATGATACAAGCTAGAGTCATCAGAGAGGAAGGAGCCTCAGTTGAAGAAATGCTCCAGGAAATCCTGCTATAAGGCATTTTCTCAGTTAGTGATCAAGGAGGGAGGAGCCAGCTCATGGTGGGTGGGGCCATCCTTGAACTAGTTCTATAAGAAAACAGGCTGAGCAAGCCAGGGGAAGCAGGCCAGTAAACAGCACCCCTCCATGGCCTCTGCATCAGCTCCTTTCATGAGGTTCCAACCTTGCTTGAGTTCCTGTCCTGAGTTCCAACACTGATGGACTATCAATTTGGAAGTGTGAGCCAAATAACTCCTCTCCTCCACAACCTGCTCTTTGGTCAAGGTGTCTCATCACAGCCATAGGAACCCTAACTAAGGCAGGGGCGATCTTAAACTTTGAAGAAATATTGAGGAACTTAAAAGAATTCTGAGTAAGAAAGGTGCATAAGAGAGGCACAGGAATAGAGATAAATGAGCACCTTCCCATCTCTTCATAAAACTATGCTTCTGTGTCCAGCTGATAACTTTGGATTTAGGAATGAAAACTGATTATATTTCAAAGGCAGTTAAGTAGAACGTAGTTTATATGTGAGCAATGGATAGAACCAAAGAGAAGAAGATGGGGTAGGGGGGACTTATATTGAAGAACTCAAGGAAAGTGTCTGAGGGCCGTGGTGACTGGGAAGGGTTGGAGCTCTGGGCTTTTAGAGAGGTAATGGGGCTTGAGCCCATGGCCTGTCTGTATATAATGCTTTCTTGGGAGCTAATGGTGTGGAGCAGCTTAAAGAACCATCTGTGCACAGTGTTTCTTCTACTAGCAAATCATTTTAGTCCTTTAAGAAAAGCCAGTTAAGGGAGGGATCATTGCCTGTTGAGATTTGAGGTCTTGTGGAAATGCAGTCATTATAATACAGCACATGGGGACTGTGCTGTATGATGGGGGAGGAAGAGGGGGCTCTTGCCAGCTTTCTTCTGTAATGACACATGAAGAAGACTGTAGCTAGGGCTCAAAGAGGGAAGCTCTGCTCTCCTCTGTGGCTGAAGATTGGATTGTCCTGAGCTGGGAAGATCCAGAGAGGTCTCCAGGGCTGGAGAGATTTAGCACAAACCTGTGATTAGCTGCCTTGGAGCATCCTCTAGAAGCTGGGGCAAAGTGCTAGCAGATTCAAGGCCTTACAAACAGCATGGTATAGTAAGGAAGTGTGGGCTCTTGAGCCAGATAAGCCTGGCTATGTGAGTTCAGAAAAATGAGTTCTCTGATGTGTTTGTTTTCATCCATAAAGTGAGGCTAAAGGTACATTGGTCTCATTGGTCTCCTTCAGGGATTCTGAGCTCATCTATGGACTTCAGCTGTGACTGTAAGGAGCACGAGACACCCAGCCAGTGTCACTGCTGTTAGAGTTTCTTGTTTCTGAAGCCACATCTCAAGCTTCATAACAAGAAGGTGGAAAGGCTAGTGCTCAGGACACAAAGCTTTACAAGGTTGCGAGCTTGCAAAATGTAACCTGCAGGCTTCTGAAAGGCGATAGGCAACTCTTTTTCATTGTGTGGTCCTGGACCCTGTAATCCACAAAGCTCTAATGTCCTGCTTCATAATAAGACAACCTGATTGACACAGTAACTGGTCCCATGCTGTGACACAATTGGGATGGTTTTGTTTAGGACTGTGTTCAGCAGATCCAAACCATGTCATCCTTTGGTGGTGTAGCACTCTGTTATGCAGTTTTCATATCCCCTTAGCTTTGTTTTTCTCCTGTGTCCAAGATGAAGGAGCAGGAGCAGGAGCAGGAGCAGGAGCAGGAGGAGCAGGAGAATGAGGAGCAGGGGAGCAAGAGGAGGAGGAGGAGGAGGAGGAGGAGGAGGAGGAGGAGGAGGAGGAGGAGGAGGAGGAGGAGGAGGAGGAGGAGGAGGAGCAGAAGCAGGAGGAGGAGCAGAAGGAGCAGGAATAGGAGGAGCAGCAGGAAGAGCAGAGGTTTGAAATAGTGGTGGATACCATCAACCCCACACACCTCTTTTGGCAAGGCTAGGATCATGGGAGGCTGGGTGTATTAGATTCCCGTACCAGCATCTCATAGTTTGAACATGTGACAGAGTTGGAAAGAGGGACAGATTAGAGTTATGGGAGGAGCTAGACTAGGGAGAAGGGAAGAGGAAAAATGGAAGAGTAAAGAGGGAGAGAGAAAAATGAAGATCAGACAATGAGATAGTTCTTGAAGAGAAATGGAACTTTCTGGTGCTGAGGGAGTTTAAGAGTTGTGGAAAGATGGTAACAATTGATACAGAAGGTGGCTGTCAGGTGGTCAGGAAGTCAGCAGAACAACTATAAGCAGAAAAGGGCCTCAGGGCATGGCATGGTATGGCGTGGTCTGTTTCTTGTCTCTGTAGCTAAAGGAAAATGAGAGAGGTACGGGAAGGATCCAGGAAAAGAACCAGACCCCTTTGTGTCCGGGCCTTTGTTTCTATGGGATTGGACTATGATCTGTTTTGGCTCTTTCCAAAGTTAATCAAGGTGTATAAGCCATGTACATGTATATGTTACCCCTTATTTGGTTATGCTAATCATTTTGGGCTGTACCACTTCCATGAAAGCCCCTTTGTGCTAGACAATGTGCATGTGTTTGTGTTTTGCAGAATCATAATGCCCTTCAGATTTCTAAGTAGGATCATTTCTCTAAATGCCGGCCAGTTTCTGGGGACGGTTCCCGGACTGGTGCGGACAGCTTTCTGTAAAGTAGGAAGCTGGGCTAGAACCAGGTCCTGGGGCGCTGTGGTGTTCCCTTAGGGGATTCTTCAGTGTGCTCGTTGTTAAACTCCAGGATGTCTGTTTCCTTATCCAAGCTTTCCATTAAGTACAGGATGTCAGGAGAGACGGCAGAGCCAGCCCCAGGATGGATTCCGTTGGTCTCTGAGGATGTTTCTGGGTCCAGTAAAAGAGCATCCCTGGGATTCACAGGATCCGGACCTAAGTTTCCCAGCGAGGTGTGCCTGGACTCCCGAAACTCTGGCAGGCTCCACCTTTTGGGGAATCTGTCATCATCTAGATCTTCCTCAAACTTGAACAAGTCTCTTTCAGTACTGGCTGAAATAGTCTGGAGATTGGGACGTCCAGGTGGGGTCGCCTTCCCTGAGGGCTCTACCTGCTGCCCAGTCCCGCTCGGCTGCACCCCCGTGAACTCGAGGCTCAAGATGGAGGTAGTGGAGTCATGCTGATGGTTGTCTGGTGAGAACACGGGTGCTTCAGCTGCAGTGATTAGTACCTCGGGGACCTGGGGCATTTTGGTAGGGGAGGACCTCACACTGGACTGCGGGCTCAGGCTCTGCAGCGTGCTAGTGCGGCTGGTCTCCCTGATGGTGGACAGTTCTCCCATGCTGGAGTGCAGCTTGGGGCTGCTCTCTTGGGAGTGGGATTGCTTCCGGGTGGGTGAGCCTCGGTGGGGGTTCCTTGAGGGCACATCCAGCAGATCCCGAGCTGGGCTTGGGGGTAAGAACATGGAGCTGTCGCTGGCCTGCCTGCCGAAGCTCCTCCTCCTCCTGGGGCTGCCGGGGTGCTCGTGGGTACTCAGGAAGCGCTTGACCCTCCTCATCACCGAGTGTCGGTGGCCATGTTTCTCATAGTTCCACAGCCAGTCCTCTGCGGGGAAGTTGGACCCGGACAGCCTGAAAGAAACACGTGACAAAAGGCAGAGTGGCTGCAGGATTAACTTGGAGTGGTTTCAAGTTAAGAGGTGAGTCACAGCGACTGCCACTTACACATTCAAAATGATGACAGAGGAAACATAGAGGGCGAGAATGCACGGTCCATTAAGAGCGAAGCGATGACATCATCTTATATCCTGACGCCTCTAGAAAATTCCACTGAGCAGACCTCTCCCCTTATCTCTGGGAGCTACATTCCAAGATCCTCAGTGGATTCCCAGATAGCAGTACCAGACCGTGGATGGGATGGGAATGCCTTTCCTATCTTAGCTAAACGCGGACCACTCACGGCTATAACTTACTTATTTAGAGACAGAGTCTCGTGTATCCCAGGCTGTACTGCCTGGGACGATTTGAACTTCTAATCCTGCTACCTCCACATCCCAAGTTTTGGGATTACAGGCATGTGCTACCATACTTGGCTATGTGGCTAAATAACCTTTAAGTTAAAAAAAAATATTAGTATATGTGTCTCTTGTATGGTGCAGACATGGGAGTGTGGGCACACATGTGTCATGGTGTGATTGTGGAGTGGCCTCCAATTAGGACAGCTTTGGGAAGTTAATTCTTTCCCTTCAATGTGGGTTCCAGGGATCCAACCCAGGTCATAAGGCTTCTGCGGCAAGTCTATTTTAACAGCTGAGCCATCTTGTCTATCCTTCTGTAACGTTGGCAGTATTGAGCATGACAGTAAAACTATGATGGGTTCTCTTTCCACTCTTAATGATATCATGGGTAGATTCATTCTTGTCCATATTAATAAACAGCACATATTTTTTATTAATCAAGAACTTTCACTTTTCATGTAAGAGACACATCTCACAACCTTTCTTAGACAGAGCCCAAAACTATCAATGTTGTTACTCTTGTGGGCTATTATTAAGCAGAAAAATAAATTAAGGTATCTTTTTTGACCATAAGCACTGCCACGCAGGAACTGTCAATCTGATGACTGAGCTAGGTAGGAAGTTAGGAGCAGGTAGGGTGCACACTGCAGGTTCAGGGGACAGAGGGGTTGGTTCACAGCCAGGTGGGGTGCTGTCAGATGAGGAGATCCACATTTCAGAGTGGCATGCAATTTACCATCCATGAGTTGTTTCCATAACCTCCCACTTAATATCTTTGGGCTGTGGTTGACTCTGTAACTGAAACCAGTAGCAGAGACCAGTGGGGCTTTTCATGTACTTATAAGGCATGGATATGAAGGAATGGCACCATAGTGTTAGGATGAAATGGTTTTACCTATGTGGACTCCCTTCCAGAGTCTTGGTGACCTCCGGAGGTGGGGATCCAGATCACACTTTGAAAATTACTCACCTAGAAACTTGAACGTTAGTATACACTGTACAAAAAGTGCATTTTCCTCTTTTTTTTTTTTTTTGACAGGGTTCCTCTGTATAGCCCTGTATAGCCCTGGCTGTCCTGGAACTCACTCTGTAGACCAGGCTGGCCTCGAACTCAGAAATCCACCTTCCTCTGCCTCCCAAGTGCTGGAAACATTTTCCTCTTTTAATTAGAGTTGAAATAAAGACGGATTTCCTCAGGACCCATCACTCACCTCACTTTATAAAAGAATAATGGGTCACAGCTAAACTCAAGCGGCTTCATGGACTGGTGGGATGGCTCTGTGCACAGCGCTTGCCACCTAAGCCTGACAACTTGAGATTGATCCTGAGAACCCAGGGAAAGAAAGGGCCCTACAAGGGCCCTCTGACCCTCATGCTGCCTATGTGCTGCATGTGTGCTGCCCTCCCCTCCCCCCCCCCCAATTTAAACAAGAAGTCGGGAATGCAAACAACAGCTAACGCTCATCTAGCTGTCATGATAACGATGTTCATACTGCCATTGTTACCAACACTTTGCTGCCTTGCGAGGGAGGCCCGGGCCGGAGGAGCCTCATCCCTGAGGAGCTAGTGAGCCTAAATGGAAGCTGTACCCCAAAGCCTTTGCTACCTTTTCCTTTGATGTAAAGCCTGCCACCCAGGTAGCAAAAGATGCGAGAGCCCAGGACTGTATACCAAGTGAAATGCAAGTCTCAGAAGGAGGTGAGATATGTCTGGTAAATGCTTGACACTTCAGCTACTCAGTCAGGGCTCAGCGAGGAGGAGTCAGAACCCATGGATAGGATATGTGGAGGTGAGGATGGCCCTCTCTGTGGTTGGGGTCCCCGGATAGGTTTGATGGATTTGCCACGGCTAAGAATCTCCTCTTGCAAATGCTGACATTTAAGATGTGGGATGATGTATCTACTCTTTTCAATCCCTATCAAGGATTAAGTAAAATATACAAATGAGGCAAGGAAGCCCTTTGGCAGTGAAGTCTACTCCTGCCTCAGAGTCGAGGGTTATCCCACATCTCTGTCAGCTTCAGCCTTACTGGGGTTTGAAGAACGACTTGAACACTTGTCCCAAGGTGCCAGTGGCTCGTGCTGGCTCAGGGAGCAGCAGCAACCATGCTGTCCCAGTCCAGGGCCAGTGATCACACCCATGGTGACAAGATGCCTTATGCCAGGTGTGCCTTCTGTGACATGAAGGAAAGGCTGACGGGATACAGGTGAGAGCGCAGAGAGAACTGCCAAAGGAGATGGGCTCCCGTGTTTATGAATAAAAGATGGACAAGATGATCACCCAGCTAAATGTCCTGGGATGGGGCTCGATTACAACTGAGTGCTGTTATTCTGAAGCCCTAGTAATGTCCTTGGCTACTGGATAGCCTCCTGGCCCTCCCTCCGGAGCCAGTGCGGATCCGGTTACATCGTCTTGGGAGCTGCAGACTCACGCTTTGGTGGCCCCGGTGACCCTGCTCGCTGGGTTTCATTAGGTCAACTCACAGGACCTAATTAGTCACGCTTTACAGCAATCTACTTAGCTGAGGAGTTCGCAGAGGAGTGGCAGCCACAGCCGCTCACCATGACTGCCACACTGGAGGTGCTCTGAGAACATGAGGTCACGCTGGCACACACTTTATAGGACAGACATATACCCTCTTCTTGGGACACTGACAATTCATTTGGTTTGTTTCCCCTTAACTACATCCAAGGTGCCCTAACTGTCAGAGGGAGAGGGTCATGGTTTTGTAGAACAAAAATCTGTATTAATATGGTTTCAGAACTATATGACTCAAAAGGAAAAATCAAATAGACAAAACAAAACAAAATGGACTGGCAAGATGGCCGGCTCAGTGGATAAGAGCATTTGCCACCTATCTTGATGAACAAAGTTTGATCTCGGGAAACCAAATGGTCAAAGGGGAGAACAGGTATTGATAAGTTATTCTTTGACTCCACATATACACAAAGGCTTATGTATGTTCAACACATACACATGTATATACACTCACAAATTCATAAACACACATACACATATGTACTGGCTAGTTTTGTGTGTCAACTTGACACAGGCTGCAGTTATCACAGAGAAGGGAGCTTCAGTTGGGGAAATGCCTCTATGAGATCCAGCTGTGGGACATTTTCTCAATTAGTGATCAAAGGGGTGGTGCCATCCCTGGGCTGAAAGTTTTGGGTTCTATAAGAGAGCAGGCTGAGCAAGCCAGGAAAAGCAAGCCAGAAAGGAACATCCCTCTATGGCCTCTGCATCAGCTCCTGCTTCCTGACCTGCTTGAGTTCCAGTCCTGACTTCCTCTGGTGATCAACAGCCATGTGGAAGTAAGCTGAATAAACCCTTTCCTCCCCAACTTGCTTCGTGGTCATGATGTTTGTGCAGGAATAGAAACCCTGACTAAGACAACATATATACACATTCACACACAGACACACTAGACACACATATACATACTTTACACACACACACACACACACACACACACACACACACTCACACACATAAACATACACCAAGTAAGTGTAAAAGAGGAAAAAACCGCCAACTGTGCACTAGTATAGAGGAACGGCACACTCACCAACAGCAATCACAATAAGCCCCCAAACCAGATTGCAAAAAACCCAATAAGCAAGTGAGCCAACTGGGAAAAGGTCTCCTAACTGATCCATACTGGGAAGGGCCGCCATATTATATTTTCCTGTCTCATAAGACTGTGGTATGGACACACAAGATTTACCTGCTAAATTTTACGGCTAACTTTATCAAGTCTCAACCATGCACAACTTATTATATCATATACCTTATTACTTACAATTTTAAAGGAGAAGGCATGGGTATAAACATCTATGTTTGAAATTAGACCTGCATAAATGAAGAACAGACAGGACATTTCCTGAGAAAGCGGTGACATAGATGACCAAGGGAGTGGGAATTAGCGTGCGTTTGAGTTGGTGTGAATCAGATGGTGTTGGTCCTGGCCAGGATGACAGTGCTCAGGTGTGCTGAGAGGGTCCAGGTTCTGTCTACCAGGCTGAAACCGGCTGGCTTTGCTATTGCTTGCACTGGAAAGGTTACATGAACAACAACGTCAATGAGCTCGTAGGGTAGGAAACATGCCTTTGAGGGGTCCCACATCCCCCGCTGGAACTGGGCCTTTGAGAGGACATTTGGGGTCTTACGGATCTCATGATGGAGTAATGAGGGTGTCCTGAAGGTCCCTGCGCCAGGACAGAGCGGCCACATGACTCCTCAGTAGTACAGAATGAGTGGCCTTTCTTCTGAGTGTAGGCAGCACCAAAGAATTTTGCTGACATGCAATGGCAACTCTCTTTCTCCAAAAGCCAGCGGGGTTGAGGTTCTTGTGTGATGACATGTGTATGTGTGTCTGTATGTCTAGTGTGTGTGTGTGTGTGTGTGTGTGTGTGTGTGTGTATGTTTATGTACGATGTGTTTTGATATTCTGATATGCAGGAACTCAGTTTAAGAACAGGATGGCCTGAAGATCGCAGGCTATGTTAAAAAGAATGAGACAAAGCCCAGTGTGCTTAAGTTGCTCTTGATCTCAGTATGTAGGGAGACTTCAAATGTTTCCTCTTGTTTCCACCTCCCAAGTCCTGGGATGATACTACCGTACATGCCTAGTTGGTGAGGTGTTGGGTATTGAACATACCTGCACCTTCATTTAACTTTTTTTAAACATTTATTTATTATATGTAAGTACACTGTAGCTGTCTTCAGACACACCAGAAGAAGGCATCAGATCTCATTACGGATGGTTGTGAGCCACCATGTGGTTGCTGAGATTTGAACTCAGGACCTTCGGAAGAGCAGTCAGTGCTCTTAACTGCTGAGCCATCTCTCCAGCCCCTTCATTTAACTTTTAAAGTATATTTTTACTACATCTCAGAGGCCCCATATAATAGCACAGTCATAGCTGAAGCAGTACATGCTAGGAACACTCCCACTATGTTACTTTGTGTGAGGGATGATCCACTGAGACAGCCAGTTTGTATTTCAGAACTCATTTAAATTGGGATAGGCAGGCAATCAGACACAGGAGGACATTCCCAGAAGGTGCCACGTGTCCACCAGTTTAGAGAGGAGGAGAGAAAGTGTTGTTTCAGGTAGGATAAATGACTCAGGGGACTTGAGGGGCAGGATGCTGCCACCCAGGAAGACACTAGCCCTGTCACGTGACTCTGCCTTAACACCACACACGGCAAACTGGTGGCGATGACATTTTTACCTGCCTTTTATGTTGCTTGGGAGTTGAAAGGGGGGCACATGTCAGAGCACTTTGGAGAACAAAAGCTCTGACAGGGATTCTGTCAGTTACTGGAAGCTGTCAGAAGCAGTCCCCGGAGGCCAGAGGAAGTGGCAAGAACACTACCAGTCAAGGCTGTTTTTCTTCTTTGAAAGAGTTCTTTAAAAACCTGCTCACTGCAGTTGGGAGCTTCCCCAGACAGTTGAAAACCTTAGATAGAATGACTTAGCAGCTAGTTAACAGAGTGGGGCACTGGCTGTGTGTGGGGAGGATGAACAAGGGCTGGCAGGAGCTGGGAAATCCAGGGCAGGAGGCCAGGGCTGACTACATGACGGGAGCTAGGAGACAGCTCTGTCCTGCCCTGGCCTTTCAGGATTATATTTCTGCCATTTGCTAGACATTGCCACCTCTATAAGTCATCCATACACAGATGCAGGACACATGGGAATGAGCAGGTTTGTCCCATACAGACTGCTTTTGAAGAAGCATAGAAGGGAGGAAAGCACGCAGGGCAGCAGAGATGTCTCTCTCAGTGGAAGCTAGTTTCAAATCCATTGTTGAAAAAAGAATAACAAGACCCAAAGCCGTCAGCCACGAGCGCTAAGGGCGTGAGCAGTGTGGACTATAGAGAAGCCTGTTCAGGTGCAGCACAGTCTCCATCCCCTGTTATAACAAGGAGAGGCAACAGCACAGTGCCTGCTTCTCACTGTGTGTGTGATGTATAGAGACCAGAACAGGCCTACCAAGGACATGGAAGTCTTAATGTGTTCTGTTCTGTTCCGTTTCCAAAGCAACTCTGTTCTCATGAGTGTAATGGTGTAATTACAGAGCTCTGGGAAGTTGAGAAAAAGCACCCCATCTTGCTGGCCTTTCTTTGTTCCACACTTGAAGTAGTGTTTTGACAATTTAAATTCAAATAATAAAAAGTCGTCTTAACGTAATTGAAACGGGGAGCTTAGGAGAATGGGACTTACTATGGGGAGTTCTGATTCCCATGTCAGCTTGATTGGTTTAAAACTGTGGCGCTCTCAGTCAGGAGGCTACACTGGCAAGAGCTGGTGAGGAGCCTGAGAATCTGTCAAGGCAGAGGGTCAGCTGGACACAGGCAACAGAGCTACCAAATCCATTAGAGGGGAACACTTACTTTTAACCTCATGCATGGTGGAATGAGGGTCAAAGCTGTAGTAACTACGGCTTTACAAATGGACAGGGAACACTTGTGCTGAACTGGGAGGCAAGGGGCTAAGGGTTATGAAGAAAAGTTAATGAAATGACCATTGTGTTGTGTCCACTCAGCCTCCTGGAAGACGGTTACTAGGCACAGAGCACCTCCGGAGTCACTCAGGCTGGAAATCACTCTAGAGCCTCCACCTTCTCACCACCTCTTTATGGCCTATTTGAGAGTTCGGACCAAGAGTTATGACAAATTTGGTCTCCCATACCTTTCCTGAGGGATATCTAACTTCACAATACCACCTTGGCTATGACGTCACGGCTTATTGGAGGCCCTACAGCCCAGTCCCCCCACCCCCAATACTATCGTATTCTGCAGATGTTTGCTTGGCAAAGATAATTACGTGGTGCACACCTGATACTATTTAAAGGTGAGAACTGAGCACCCAAGGTGACCCTGTGTTGGCAGGAGGAAGAGTCCCCGTGGTGGTGATGTGCACTGGCGGTGATGAACTTAGTGCACGTTCATTTCTTTGGGAGGTTGGCTGCTCCTTCCTTTTTGGCACATTAGGGGAAAGGAAATCAATGTGCCATGAGTACAGTTTTGAGGAAGTTAGTGATTTAGAACTCAAGCTATTTTTAGTGGTTTATAACATAAGCATGCAATTGTGTCTACCAGACTATGTGTTTTCTTATAAAGCTAAAATAAACTATTTGAACATATTGGCTAAGAAATGATTACTGAGCTGGGCAGTGGTGGCGCACGCCTTTAATCCCAGCACTTGGGAGGCAGAGGCAGCCAGATTTCTGAGTTTAAGGCCAGCCTGGTCTACAGAGTGAGTTCCAGGACAACCAGGGCTACACAGAGAAACCCTGTCTCAAAAAAACCAAAAAACCCAAAAAACCCAAAAAACCAAAAAAAAAAAAAACCCAAAAAAAAGGGAAAAGATAGAAAGAAATGATTACTGAAAATACCAGTCTAGAAATACAATTATTGAAAAGAAAAAGAAAAGAAATATATTTAATGGACCTTTGCTTGCTATGCCATGCATTTTCATGTATTTGAATTAGTATTACCTATTATTACCAGCTTGAATACTTTGTATGCATTGAGAGAAAATTTGTATAATTATAAGGTGGGGATTGTGGCACGGTAAACGTGTTTAGAAGTTCTGCCAGAGAGAGAGATAAGTGAGAGTCATTTTTTTCAACACAAATGATGACATTTTCCAAAATGAGTCTTAAATTTTTCCATTTCTAACTAGAAGGAATTCTTAGCTGATCGGGCTATTTCTCATTTCTCCTCTCCTCCCCCCATAAGCGGGTCCTTTTGCCACATGGATCCTTCTAGAAGATTACTGCCAATGTACAGAAGAGTGGCATGTTATTTAAGCAAGAGCCATGAGCAGTCATGCACATGTGTGAGCATGCTTCCGGTCATTTGCATGGAGAGCAAGCACTGCTAAGACACTGTGGGCTCCATTTCACAAGGTTGGAGTTGTCTGTCACAGCAAACAGCTTGTTAATATTCTAAAGCTCCTGCTGTTTTTTTTTTTTTTTCTGTAGAATGTTTTGATTTTCACGACAGGATTGAAGAGAGCTATGAGACTTCTGGTCTTTAATTTCCATACACTGTGTTCTTCCTCATCTCCAACATTGGTGTCACAGGTAACATCAAGTAATAAAAATGGAATTCTAGAGTGACCCATGATGCTATCACATGAAGATAAAAGCATTCTCCTTCTATTTTTAAACACACACACACACACACACACACACACACACACACACACACACAC
>JADRCD010233606.1:0-25000 GCA_019843815.1 Montemys delectorum | reverse complement strand
TGACTCAGGTGAAATTAGTGAAGAATTAGTGAAGAACATCCTGGTTAAACGATGCTCAGTGTCCATGTAGAAGGTTCTGATTTTTCCTATGCAGTGGCCTCTTCCTTCACCATCTTCAGGGGAGGAGCAGAGAGCATGGATGCACAGTTTCTATAGTGTATGACTCCTGAGGATGTGGGCCAGGTTTCAATGAAGCAGCCATTGAAGGCTCATTCATCTTGACATCCCCATAGTTCCTTTTGTATTTGAGAGCCAGGAAAGCACAATGTTGGGGAGCCCTTCCTTCTCTACCTACTGCCCACCAGGCCCTACTACCTGTGCTGGGGAAAGCTGAGCCAAGGATGGATAGAGCTCTATCTGCTGGACTCTGCTTAGGCCCTTCCTTCCTCTCACTGCATGAAGCCAGACTCCTTCCCCAGGAGCAATTAGTCTTAATGACAAATGACAGAGGATCTAAAACTTGGATATGAGTAAGACTTTCAGAAGCAATGATAAATAAACCCAGGAGCTAGCCAACACTAGCAGCAGGGCCAATGCCTGCTGGTATCAGAGGCCGTAGCACAATGCAAGGGCTTGTGCTCTCTTGGCTGCTGTCTCTGGTGTAATTATGCCTTCTTCCTGGACACCCTGGGGTTTTCATATGGAGAGTTCAGAAGGAGGAGGCATCTGCAACCTCCCCTTGGGCTCTCTTTTTGCTTCCTTATGAAGTGTTTAGCCAACTGTCCTTGGGCAGGGAAATTTCAGTCATCACCACTTCTAATGAAGATTTTCTTTCAAAACTGAATTCAGCAAATGTAGGTTTGGCCCATGTGTTTGCTTACCCTGGCCCGGCAACCATGATCTTCTATGCCCTTCCAAGTTCAATGTTTAACTTATGTGCCTGCAAAAATGTTGAGACTCAGGTTTGCGTTGCTCCACCTGAGTCAAGGAGGCTTGGGGAAGGCTAGGGACTTGATTTCTGAGCCATGGATTTTCCAAGGTACACAAACTATCCTGGGGACAATCTGCCTCAAAGACCCACCTCCCTGAGTAAGCTGCTGCTGACCACCCTTGTCGGCAGTTGCAGTCTCTCCTCTTTCTTTAATTTATTTTTCTTTGTTTCTTCAGGATTACCCAATGCAGTTTGGGTGTTTCTCAGCTTTATCTTGCTCTTTGCTTTCTTCCAAGCTCTCAATGTATAATATCTTTGCAAGATTAGGGTTTTTTGTTTGTTCTGGCCAGGATGTTAACGCTAGACCTTAGGACTCTGGCTCTCAATAAATACCTTGTGAATCATACATGAATGAAAAACATTCAGTGCCTGTTTCTTAGGTCTACCCTTTGTACCTCACAAAATTAATCTAGTCATTGCTAATCAGTATGAATTTTCTAGCTTTGTGTTATGTATGAGGTATTAGAAAGCACAAACTCCCACTCCCACTCCAGAATAGCCTAGATTTAAAAGAATGAAGTATTTCTTCAACTGATGGTGGGAAATTTCAGGAGGGAGGGTTCACACACAGTTCATAGGTCATAGTTCATTACTCCTCTTATCAACAGGGTGAGGTAAGTGTGGTTGTCATCAGCCCATTTTACAGGTGAGCAAGTAAGGTTCAGAGAAGCTTAATAACTTTCTTGGAGGCACACAGCTGATGAGTACTGGAGGCAAGATTCAGATCCAGGAGGTCTGTCTGGAGAATTCACACATTATTGCTGTCATTTCTCACTTATCCAGTAGGGAGTTGGTACTACCACATTCAAGAGAAGAAAGCAGGAGCCCTCCATTTGTATGCTCATGTTGTTGGAAACGAAGGAGACTAGTCACTTTTTTCTCACACAGGGGAGTCCTGCAAACAGACAAAGAGTAGAATCTTTCTGTGGCTAGTTCTCTAGGTTCCCAGGACCACTTCTTCAGTGATTTTTAGCAAAGTGCACATAGCATCCCATGTCAAGCTCCTCACAGGTCTCTGGAAACAGCCCACACTGTGTATAACCCTGCTTTTCAGAGCCATGGAATCATCAGAGTGTTGGAAGGGTCAGCACTATTTAGACGTGAAAGTCCCTCTTAAGTTCTTGTGCTTGAACACTTGTTCCTCATATACTGACATTATATTGGAAGGTTTAGGAACTGGAACTAGAAGAAGTGAGTCACTATGGTGTGGGCCTTGAGGATTATAATTGTGCCCTGCTTCATGTCCTCTCCACTTCCTGGCCTCTATGCCTCCTCTAGTCTTTGCTTCCTCTGATTTCTGCTTCCTATCCTTTCTTTTCCTGTCCTCTCTGCGTCCTATCTGTTCTGCCTCCTTTCCTCTCTGCTTCCTGTCCTCTCTACTTCCTGCCATTTTTTTTGCTTCCTATTCTCTCTACTACCTCTTCTCTGTTTCTCAGTCTCTCTGTTTCCTGTTGTCTCTGTTACCTGCCCTCCCTGTTTCCTGTCCAATCTGTTTCCTGCCCTCTTTGCTTCCTGCCCTCTCTACTTCCTGCCATTTCTGCTTCCTGTTCTCTCCCCTTCCTGCCTTCTATGCTTTCTATCCTCTCACCTACCTATTCTCTCTGTTTCCTGTTCCCTCTCTTACCTGTCCTCTCTGTTTCCTGTCCTCCCAGATGTGAGTAAGAAGTTTCACACTCCTGCTGCTGCAGCTGAGAGCTGCTTCTGCCGCCCTGCCTCATCTACCAAAAACTGTACTCTGAAGCCATGGACCAGAATAAACCTTTTTACTCTTGAGTGACTTCTCTTAGTAAGGAAAAAACTGAATAATGTCGATCAGTGGCTGGATCCGTAGTTTAAGTTTCCCATTTTGAAAGTTTGGTCCTCATTGTAGGGATGCTGGGAGGAGGTTGGATAACTGAGGTAGAACCCACCGAAGGGAGGCTCAGTGACTGAGGGTGTAGTGTCCAGAAGACATTGATGTATTCTTATGGGACTCTGGCTAGTGCTTACATTAAGTTCAACTGATTGTTTGATTGATTGATTCATTGATTTTGTGTGTGTGTCACAACTGCTGTATAGAGGTCAGGTGACAACTTGTAGTAGTTGTTTCTTTTCTTCCACCGTGTGAATTTGGGAATTGAACTTAGGTTATCAAGCTTTGCAGCAGGTGTCATTTCCTGTTAAGCCATCTTATAGTCCTGATCAGCTTGTCAGAGGGAATTCATATAAAAAAGCAGCATTGCCTCCTCCTCAGTTTCTTTCTGGCGTCTGTCTATTGCACCATTTGTTCTTCGCACTTTGCTTGCTTTCATCATAATGTCTTTTACCATGACACGAGGTGCCCAAAGAACCCTTGACTGGACCAGTGTAGATGTCCAATCTTGGGTTTCCAGATTCCCAAACTGTGAGCGAAGTAGATGTCCTTTCACATGAAGAAGTTTAGATATTTCATTTAAGACATAGGAAGTACACCCAACACAGTAAATATATAAACCAACCTTTCAATCAGTCTGTGCCCTGAAAACTTAACAGGGGGCTTACTTGAAGTTTTCCAACTTAGTACTGTTGACTGTCCGGGGACGGAAAGCTGGCCTCTTGGAAGACAGAAAAGAATAAAGACAGCTTTGCTCAGATGTTCACACTCAGTTCACTAGAAAAAGACAAGTGACTTGGTCAAGCTTGTTCCTTTGGGGTAGGAACCATACATTTCCCTCCCCAGGAAGTGTGGAGAAAGGGACAGTGAAATTTGGACATTTGTTAATATACTCTGTCACAGTGGGGTGTCTACAATCAGAACAAAGAAATAATGGGTTGATGAGGCATGTGATGGTTTGAAAGGAGGTTTTCAAACACAGTGAACAGTCGTTCAGGGCCAGGACAGGAGATCACAGGGAACAGGGAAGGGCCACTGACTAGGGAAGTGACATGATTGGAGCTGCTGCTCAAGTGACAGTTTGGCCCCTTATGTATGCGTGGGCTGCATTCCACAGGGGATAATAAAATATAATTGCTCCTGCAAAGAATAATTCACTGGAAGCAACCTAAATCAGGGAGCCTGGACACTTGTCTACACAGTGGTGCCAGTCTGGCGGCATGAGATTCACAGCAAATCCTGGCGGCTGTCCCTTCCAAATACATCTTAATAACACTACTTCTTTCCACCCCCACACTTCTCATCTGTCCAGTCACCACACTCCACTCTGACCACCCAACTTCTGCTCTTCCCTCTCTGTAATCCCTCCTCCCCCCACACCAGCAGGCTTATGCCTAGTCATGTCAACACTGGCTTGCTCTATCCTCCTTCCAATATGCTTATACATATGTGTACATGCATACACCAACACAAAAATACCTGCATACACACCCAAACACATTCACATGCATGCACACACGTGCATGAACTTGTATATGCACATATAAACATGCATATGCAGGCACATATTAGTATGAACACACACATAGCAACAAGCAGACTTGAAAGGAATTTTGGAGATAAAATGAATCTATCTTGCAGAACTCGAGTGGTTGCATGTTTCAATATGTCTGCTCTCAATCTTAGTTCCCTTGGGGGCTTTCACCACTGCTCACACTTGCCGACTCTCTTTACTCTCTCACCTGACTCTCCAGGCACCCTCATCATCACTTTGCATTTAGGGAGCAGATTTCAGAGACTTCTCTCACTGCTGCACTCCACTCATAGGTCACACTCTCTCCCTCATCCCCATGAGCCCTGCAGAGAGTTTGGGCGAGATGCATGCGCTTTGCTTTCCAATTCTGAACTTAAATGATTCAGAGTTGCTACCTTGAGATTGGCTGTCAGTCTGTTTCACACCACAGAAAATGACGAAGACCACATCTAAGCATTTGTTCCCAGAGTGCCGATTTGATCAAATTATCTTTGTACCCGTCAATGATTTGTTTCATACATATATATATATGTGTGTGTATGTATGTATAAAATAATTTCCAGTAAAACAGAACCATTTATGTATGTTACAAAATACAGTTGAGATATTTATAGGCATCTATTTGTGCAGATCTTTAATTATTTACATGGAATTAATGATGAAAACTGAAATGACTCAGTCCCAGGGTGTTCATATTTTTAGTTTTTGATGTGCATTGCCAACTTGATCTCCAGAAAGCCTGCAGCTGTCCATATGTTCACAGGGATAATATAACCACACCCAGTTCTCTTCCAACTCTTAGCTCAGTTAATAAGTTAATAAAAGCTCACTCTGAGTTTTAAAGGTATATAATTGGAGGGTCTTGTCCTAACTAAGAAATGTTCCTTTGTAAAAGGAAGTATGTAAGAACTCCTGTGCTCAGGGCTGACTCACTTTGTTGGGATGTTCAAGTTCATTACTAATTTTTCAATATCTCATTTTGTTACCTGCACCAAAGTCAAACATCAGGAAGAGCAGCAGTAAAGTCAGTGTGTGTCTGCTGACACCCATGGATGCTGTGGATGGAGCTCCAGGTGTGTACAGCAAAGACAGACCAGACATTAGTGATTAAAGGGAAGAATTAAGAAACACCTCTCCTCAGCGGCAAGTAAAGCAAGTGTATGGTGCATAGTTTAAACGTTAGACAGAGGCATAAATTAAGGTCATATTTATAATTATAAGGTAGAAAAGCCATTGTAAACATGAAACAAAAGACAAAAGTAAGAAAAGACAATTGATAGATTTATTTTATAATCATTTAAAATTAAAGAATTAGTGGATTAGAAAGATGAGTCAAGAGGTAAGAGTGTATAGTGCTGGTGTGGAGAACTGGAGTTCTCTTCCCAACGCCTTATCAGAGCTCTCATAACCGCCTCTCACCCCAGATCTATCGTACTTAATGTCCTTTTCTGGCTTCTATGATAAACTGCGTTCGTGTTAACATACTCCAACATGGACACATACATGTAGACAAAAGTAAAAATAAAGTAAACCTCTAAAAGTGAAACAATATATTTGCCAAATACAGAGCAGAGAAGGGCCGGCTGATGTTTTATATAAAGTTCAGAAAAATGAGAAAATACTGGCAAGTAATAATTTATGATTTTGAAAAAGAAGATTTCAATCTTATATGTTAAGAGATGAAAAATTGCCTGGTGTTATGGCCCACACCTTTAATTGTAGCACTGGGGAAGCAGAGGCAAGAGGTACTCTGTGAGTTCGAGGCCAGCCTGGTCTATACAAAGACTTCCAGGCCAACCAGGACCACATAGTGACACCCCATCACCAAAACAATAGAGAAAAGAAGATTTCAGCTGCAGATCCACAGCGGTCTTTTGTCAGGGTTAGTGCTGCTACTTTTTTTCTAATTTGTATTTTCTTTAGTTTTGTGTTTGCATACAGAGCACAGTAGTTTTAAACAATTGACTCATCAAACTTTAGTCTTTGTTGGAGATTGGTTCTAATGCTTTGATTCAATGGGGAATCTGTGGGTCCAAATGCTTAAAGTCCTTGTCCCCAATTGGTTTTTGATTGGCTGGGTGTGGGGCAGGACACATAGAGGAACAGAGGAGAATCACCATGACTGGGGAAGAAGGATGGGAAATAGGTGCTACAGGAGAAAAAGTCAACCAGCTGTGTGAGAATTTGGGTGGGTGGCCACTGGCTATTTCCCTGATTGGACCTGGGGTAACAGGGGAAGGTTTAGGAGTGCCCAGGAAATGAGTTAGCCAAGGCATTTCAAAAAATAAGCTAATGTATGTGTGTTTTTCATTCGCTAATCAAAAGAGTTCCTGGGCAGGTGGCTGGAAGGACAAAGCAGTGGAGCCAAAGCTCACTACTACAAGTTTTATGGCTGCTATCAGTTTTGAAGCATATTTTAGTTTAAAATATAGTTTAGTTTTCATCACTCTGTTTTTCCTCTTTAAATAAGATTGAATAAAATTGGAGCTAAATTTATTAAAGTTTCATTGGTTCTAAAATAACGTTACCTACTTACTTTTAAAATAAGTCTTTAACATTCATTTATTAATCTAATTCCATTTATTAAGAGTTGAAGAGATGGCATGAGTATGAGAATTTTTATCATTAGTTCCCTAGCACATATCTTAACATGTAGTAGTACCATCTACCTCAAACATAAGTGCCTTTTAACTTTCTGATATATCCATATTCTCTTCATTTTCTTAATTAATTTCTAAAATTTTTCCAAAGAACCAGATATGGGCACATAATGAGAGCAGCAGTGAGGGCAGAGGCACGTGCCAACATATAACATGTCTCTGAGTTGATTGGACAGCTCAGGGGAAGGACATATAATAGGCTAAAACTCCCAGAACACTGGGCAATAATTTTTAGGGGAGATTCCAGTTGTAGAGAACAGTAAGATGGATCAGACTTGGAGAACAAGTGTCAGCCACTTCTGTGTCTAGGAGGTGAGGAAGGACCAACACACATAGACACACACACACAAACATACACATGCACACATATACACCACACACATACACACACAAACACACACACACACACACACACACACACACACACACACACACACACGATTGCCAAAGAAGAGAGTCAAGGGATTGCCCTCAAAGACTGTACTCTCTCCAGGGTCCCTCAGAGAGTTTACTCTTCCCAAGGTATCTCGGAAAGTGGAAGAAATTGACTCCAGCAGAGAGATTTTCCAACAAGAGGACTTTTGCAGAGAGGTAGAAGTATGGGGGAAACATATGCAAGAAGCAATCATTCTGCAAAGACTCTACTTGAAAAGATTTGGCAAGTACAGAACCAGAACCGTGTTAGAGAGAAGCTAGAGATTGCTCCTTGGGAAGAAGGTGCGACCTCAATTTTATAGTTGTGTAAAGTTTCAGCAATGCATGTGCTTGCAGTGCTTTAAGAACAAAAATCCCTATTTCCAAGGTGGGCCCATGAGTGCTGATACATACCCTGTTTTCTGGTACATCTTTGGCTTACAAAGAGCTTGGTTCTAAGGAAGACAAAGGGTAGATGCTGAGATTGCCAGAGGGGCTTTATCCTCACTAGATATGGAATTCTTTAAGTGAAAGTGGATAAGGGGAAAAGGGTGGGGATGAGTTTGGGAGAAGGGCAGTAACAGGTTCCAAGCTTCACTTCTAGAATCTCTTTGTTTAGCATGGGGTCATATATCTTTATAGCAGAGCAGAAGTTATCACCTGAATGTGACAGAGAGATGCCATGGGTCCCTAATTATCAGTACCCTCCTAGGAAGTAGAGTTTCATTACAATAACCATGGGTCTGTAACAAGGCAGTTGAGTATCCTCACAGATCTACACATCCTAAAGAAAGGGTGTATTACTTAAGTCAAACAGACTATCTTCATTATGACAAGAACTCTAATGTCTGAGCAGGGTGTGGTGGTGAATGTTTGTAATCCTAGCACTCTGAATGTTAAAGCAGGGTGATCACCAGTTCGAGGCCAGCCTCAACCAAATGGTGAGATCTTGTCTCAGTAAGAATAACAAAATAATCCAGATGTTAAAACAACTCAGTTGCTTCTAATGCTTCTGCTGAATTTCATCAGTGTATTTACATGTGTTAACAGAGACCTTAAAAAGCACTCTGACATCAGTCGATTTGTCCACAGAATGAAAGACTGGCTGAGCTGGTAGCTTTTCGGAGAGAGGGAGGATGTGAAGGAGGAAAATATGCCTCCCTGCAGGAAGGAGGAGATACTTTGGAGACCTTCACTTAAAGTTGGCAGGATGAAGGATGGTCTGGCGAAGGGATCAGTTTGTAGATGAAAGAGCCAGTGGTCAAGTGATTGGAGGTGGGAGCCTGTGCCAGGCTTTGGGCTAAAGCTCCAGTGGCAGACTCCCTCCAGTGGGTTGCGGTGTAGCTCTGTGCCCCATCAATTCTAACAACAATGGACGTTTGCCAGGAACCTTGCAGCCACTGACTGGCTCAGCCTGCCTTGTGTGTGCACATTAAAACGTTCTCGCTGATCTCAATGGGGAAGCTTGGGTAAGGGCAGAAAAAGCCAGATTTAAATACCTTTATTAAGGCTCCGAGCACTTATGTAGCTGAGCAACAAAATCGAATGCAGGCTTCCAAGGTTTGATTTGACAATTCAACCTTTCGTGATGGAGGGGAGTGTGAGGGTCTCTTTCAGCACTCCAAACCCGAAGGCTGCAACATCAGGGGTTGGCAGCTTTCCCTGAGCCCTGGAGTGTTTTTCCTCTAAGACATGTACAGCTGGGATTTTAACCATATAATAACCTGCAAGGTTCCAATAGGAAATTACAAGATGGGCTGGAGAGATGCTTAGCAGTCAAGAGCATGCAGTGGTCTTCCAGAGGACTGACGGTTCCGGGTTCCTACCTCTAGTTAGGTTCTACCATATTGTTAGGTTCACAATTGCCTGTAACTCCAACCCCTGGGAATCTGATGCCTCTTGGTGAGCATCCACTCATCATGTACATGCACACACACACACACACACACACACACACACACACACCACTAATAAAATGTAATTAAAATTTTTAAAAGAGAAGGTAATACAAATGTAAGTCTACTTAAATGACAACTCAGTTTTGAAAAATATTTTTTCTGTTGTTGCTAAATTTAGACTCACCTATGATAGTATACAATAATCAAGATCTGCTAACAGTAGTTATCCCAATGGCACTCTATCTGGATCAAGATTTTACTCTCCCAAGTGTTTTTGCTTGTAAGAATGAATCACTCAAGAACAAACCTGCAGTGGAGCTGTGTTTTTCAGAGTCGATCAGACACTGATGTTATGAAGGGAGTGTCCCACCTCACAGGAGTGCCATGGAGCCCAGTGCATGCAAAGCCTGTGCTTCACTACCAGATGCCCAGGGGCCTCTCCTTGCATAGTCTGTCAGTTAGAAGCTGGCCTTCATTTTAAAGATGCAAGAAATATCTGTCATATTAGCACTTTGGAGGTAGAGGCTGGAGGATCAGGCCTTCAGTGTTACCCATGGCTGCACAGTATGTTCAAAGCCAGCATGGGCTCTATGAAACCTGTTACAAGCAAACAAGCAGGCAAATGAAGTTGAAAGAAGAAAGTTCCCGAGCAATTGGTTCAGCATCTCAAGATCTCACCAATGTCATGTGTGTCCAGGGTCTGATCCTGAGGAAAAACTCCTGCCCATGATGGATTTCTGCCTGATACTCTCTAACAAATTCTGAATAAAGGGCAGTCTGTCACCACGGGGTTCTGCAAATCACTGTCCACCCTGTCCACACAGATGGGAAGGGTAGAGTCTCAAATCCACTGCCAGATTCCAAGCCTGTGTGGCTACTGCTCAGATCTGTGTGCTTCACATACCCCCCATCAGTAGAGGATTGGACTAAGAGCAGGTTTTGTCTTCCTCTTCAGGTCTGTCTTCATGTTGATGGAATCTGTGGGGGAAACAGATAGAACCATGTGCAAGGGACCAATTCCATGTGACTCATACAATAGAAAAGATTCAAGATTTCTATAAGTGAGATCCCCAGCAACACCAAAAGATATCAAATTACATGATCCAGAATGTCCTGAGAAGATGGCTAACATCTGGGTAATGAGCTGTCTTCTGTTACCCTGCACTCTTCTTGTGTTGTTCCTTTCAGCCCAAACCATAATCTCAAGTTCCAAGTGAATAAAGCAGGGCTCAGAAAGAGTTAAATTATATACAAAAGGGAGACATCAGGCCAAACTCTAGATCTAATTCCATTCCTATATCTATGTCTGTAAGCCATCCCAGGAATGGAATATAATTGCTTGCAGGTATGCATTCTCACACAAACATCTGCCAGCAAACAGTTAAAGCAAGAGTGTGCCATTTCCTTCTCCCCTTCCTTCTTCGGAGTGGATGATGTGGCTCTGTGTCCCTTGGGTGTCTCTTGGAAAGCCTAAACCAGAAAAGCTATATGTGGACTTTTTAAGTGGGGAAATTTGAAGTGAGGACCCCCATAAAACTTAAGTAGAAGCAGGCATTGTTCCTGGAAAACACCCGCTCTACTGTAGCTAGCTGCACATTACAATCCACAGCACTGCCTCGGCAACAGCAAGAAGTGAGCTGCTACCCCCAGATTCATGGTGAAGATTTTAAGCCCATCAATCACAAGGGAAAAAAATTTGAATAAAACCCTTTCCAGAAGCTGGAGCAAGGCTGGGCTGCATTTGAGAAGTCTGTAATCCAGCAGCCACGGCTTGCCAACCTGTGAGAAGCAAATTCTAGGTGTTGGATAGGACAGCTGGCTTCTGCCTGGGTGTTGAGAGGGCTATCAGGAAGGGGGCCTGCGAGGGCAATCATTGTGATGGGTCCTGGCTTTACCTCTTACCTGAAGTGAGTTACCACCCTCTGGATGTGTGCATTTGTTTCTTTCACTAATAATCCAACGCTGAGAACACTAACCTCCTGCTTCTGCTGCAGGGACAAAGCAACAATAGTAGTGTGTGAAAGCAAAGCATAAGTGCTCTGTTCTTGAAAGCTCAAACAATGAGCTGTAATAAGTCCATGCAGTGGGACTGCATTTGTGTTTGCAGATCCTGAAGGTGACCACATCAACACTGCAGGATTACCTTCCAGAAATTTACAGATTATGGGAGAAGAGCCATCCCTCCCCCAAGCCCCACCCAAGAGGGATGGTTCCGTTCAGAAGAGGCAGTGGAGAGGGTTTGACGAAAGGTATATTTACAAATCTAGGAGTGGGTAATGAAACTTAGAAGGCACTGGCAAGGTGCCTTCGCTTGTCAGCCATCTGGAACCTTCCCCAACAGAACATGAAGAAAGTGAGAGCTTTAGGAAAGACATTAAACAGATGAACACAACCGCTGCCAAACTTTGGCATGGGAAGGACCAAGGTCAATTCCGGGACTCAGCTGGTTGTGTTCCTCCTACCCTCTCCTGCCAGAGCCTCCTGAGTAGAGCCAAACCAGAAGCCAGGGTAATATGCCATAGTGATGTTTTTCTGGGTGGACTTGGGGCAGATAGAAGAATGGAAAAATCAGGAATGGGGATGCACGGAGAATACCGATATAAGAGGCAGGTCAGTGATAATGATGGCAGGCATTCCAAGGTTGGCTGATACTCAACTCACCTGGGGACCAACACATGTGCATGTGCACGAGTGCTCACATGCACGTGCACGCACTCGTGCACACATACATGCTAGTTCATACACAAACACACACAAGTTCAGGAGATCTGGTTTGAGGTTCTCAGGTCCATCTTGATGGACATATACATTTGGGAACCACAGAAAACTATTCCTTGAGAATGGCGCTACTCAAGGCACATGGCTTCTGTGAGGTGGAGATGGAACTCTTGAAGTGTTTGTCTGACTGCCTCCCACCCAGAGTAAAGCAGTCAGCAGTGACACAAGCAATGTGTGCAGTGCTAGGGACAAGAAAGTGGTGCCTATCTGTTGTCATGGCAATGGATGGGCTGGGTGATTCTTTATTGTACCCATTTTACAGGCTGGCAGAGTGAGCACAGCAGCAACTGCATTATGGATTTTGTGAGTCTAGGCACTTGCTTTCATAGGTTTCTTTTTTAGTTCAATATTAAAAATTCCTCTAATATAGGTGAAGGCCAGAATCTAAATACCAATATCTAAAGCATATTCTTTTCATCCTTCTGATGTAAAAAAGTATAGTTCTTTAAACATATCTGAGGTCCTAAGCTCTGTGCCTAACCTGTCTAAGAGAGGTTGACAGTGAGTAGAAGAGTTGTATTCCCAAATGTGTAGTTGGTGACTCAAATTTACCCTTGGTTTTCTCCTTCATCCTCAGCTACTGCTCACTCCAGAGAGCACAGAGGAGACCTATCACACTATCTCTTTGATGATATCGCCCCTCCTGTGGCCAGTGCAGGCACATGCCTTATATTGATAGATACCTCAGTAATAGCTACTGCTGTCTTCTCTGCTTTTGCCTTACTGTCCCAGGCTCTGTCTACAGCTTGGCAGGCTCTTCCCTGTCCTGGAAAGGCTATGCTCCTGATGGCTCAGCTCTTCCCTACAGTGTTATTCTCTCTACTCACATGGGCTCTAGCCTAACCCTACACTACCAGACCACTAATCCTTCATTGGCTTTTCTGTGCTAGACACCAGGGCCCTGGAAATTGCCTGCTTGTTCTAAGAGTAGACCCCATGGAAGACCAGATGGCAGCATCATCACCCTGGACTTTCTAGAAGGCTGCAGAGTGGCCCAGGACTGTGTTGCACATGACCCAGGGATGGGCTTCTTGCAGGCGATGTCCTGTGGGACACTTGCATGTCCCACACTAAGGATCTGGTTAGTTCCTACCCTTGGCTGACCTGCCACTATAGTCCCCAATCCTTAGACGTTCTATTCTTGTCTTAGAGTAGCCTCAAGCTCTATTTACCTAAAGCACTCAGGGAGGGGAGAACCAATGTGTCAAATAGTACTGACCCATATTTAAGAGGAGCACATGGAAAATCTCTCTTCAAGAAGGTTGAGAAGACCAGTTTTTTTTTGTTTTTTTTTTTTTGGTTTTTGGTTTTTTTTTTTTTTTTTGAGACAAGGTTTTTCTGTGTAGCCCTGGCTGTCCTGGAACTCACTCTGTAGACCAGGCTGGCCTTGAACTTGAGAAGACCAGCTTTTAATAAAAGAAAATGTACAAACAAAATCTTTGGAAACTAACAGTATATATTTATGTAGTTACAATAACAAAATCTATTCTGTGTATCAAAAAGCTACCAAGCAGTCTTAGTTATGAGTAGATCAACCATGCTTGTGTAATATTACATGCTACTGTATTTCACTTAGTTATAGTGACAGAATCTCTTTCATGTGTTTCCCTGACATTTAAAAGAACACTCTTTTATTACAACATCAGCTATCACCACAACAAACAAATAACAAATCCAACAAAATCCACAATAACAGACAGAACAACATCAAAACAAAAATCCAAAGACTATTCAGTTTCAAGACTCACAGAGTCAGATTTGGGCTATCTTCCTGCCTTGCCTGTGGTTCACCGTCTGTCTTATTTCCTTTTACCGGCCGTCACCTCTGACTTCCTACCTTCTCCATGCCAGGCATACTCCAAGTGCTCCAAGGCCATGCACTTTACATGCTTTCTCTATGTCTAGAATGGATGATCTTACAAGAGGTAGCCATAGGCCTCATTTCCATCTTTTAGTTGGAGTTTGTTTGTTCTCACATTCACAGAGAGGATTCCTCTGCTTCTCTGAGCACTCCACATAAAACATCACCCTGCCCCGACCCTCACCTCTCTCTCCATCCTGATTTACTTCTCTCTACAACCTCATTCACGGAAACAAATTCTTCCAGTCTTTGTTTAGAAGCAGTGACTGCGGTGGCTCGCACCAACGTGAATATGAGATGAATCTCCATCATTTGAACATCTTAGCAT
Organism: Montemys delectorum; assembly: GCA_019843815.1. NCBI lineage: Eukaryota > Metazoa > Chordata > Mammalia > Rodentia > Muridae > Montemys > Montemys delectorum. The sequence goes on along the minus strand of JADRCD010233606.1, from coordinate 10,744 downwards.
TTCTGAAGATTGTGACTCAGATGTATCAAGAATATACGAAGGTGTCAGAAAGGTTTCAGAAAAAAGACTTTCTCCCTCTAAGAACAGTCGGCAGTGATGCTCTAAATCTCCCTGCCTTAGTCTCAGTGCAGTGATGGAGGAACCCATGAGCATCCTGCATCATTCTGGAAGCAGAGTAGGGAATACACATGGTGAATAGAGAGACCCAGTAAGCCTGAAAAATCCAAGGAGGCTCCGAGGCAATGGGAGACAGTCTACCTAACCATCATGTTACAGGGCAAATGATGTAATTGAGGCACAGGTGGAGATGGTGAAGAAAGCAGCAGCCATATAGTCTTCCCAAAGAGGAATATCTGTACATTAGTGAGTGTACAGTGGAGTGAATGAGCAGGGGGCAGGAGGCATCTGGGACCACTATGCAGCTGTGCTTAGCAGAGTGTGTGGTTGCTCTCCCAGCTCTGGGGACCAGATCCGGAAATTGGGAAGCTCTGGGTCCACATCAGAAAGGAGAAGAGAAGGTGGCCCATTCCTCTTGCAGTTCTTATGTACAAACCTTGCAGGGCATCAGAGAAAGCTGAAGTCTGAATAACTTCATTTTCATTCTTATCTAAGAACAGAGCCAATAATACAAAATTGAGATTTGTACTTGTGGTCACAAGAAATCAAATGACTCCATGAATGCCTTTGTTGTTTGTTTGTTTGTTTGACTCCACATGAATGTGAGCAGAAAGTTCTAGATCTTGCTAGAACTGGTAATCGCAGAGCTATTGGTGCTCATTCAACATAGCAGTTCCACTCTCAATAACACAGATACATTACATGGACCAGTTGCTGCAAGTTTGTCATCTTCCTCTCTGGAAACGTCAAGAGCCACAGGAGAAGGGATCAGCCCAGCTTGCTCACTGCTCTGTCTTATTCCCTGGGAAAGAAGTACCAGGTACAAGAAGAGTACAAACTCATCAATCTTTTCTGAACAAACAAGCAAACCAAAAACCAACCGACCAAACAAACAAACAAAGAACACAGGACATTCTAGGTACTACTCACCTTAGTCCACCTGCAATGCACAGGTCAACTAAAGTGTGAAATCCAAGGTTTGAGAAACAAGGTAAATTGTTATGGACAAAATATTTTAAGTCATTTCTAATAAAGAAGAGAAAATGGCAAAGTTAAAATCAATGTAATCCTAAAATTAGTGGGGTTTGTTTATTTTTCTATAGTGTTGAGGATCAAACCCAGGGCTTCACAAATGCAAGGCTAACATTCTTCCACTAAGCCACTCACACTCCATTTCCCAAACCTCTGAGAGTTTTCAATGGGCTCTCATTGAAGACACACACACACACACACACACACACACACTCGTGAAACAGAGACAGAAGAGTCAAAGGAAAAACCACACTAACTTTTTTATAACCACATTCATGTATGCATTGCAAAAATGGCAATGAGCTAGAAATCTCTGTGGAGGGACTGAAATCAATCAGTGTGCTCTTGCACAAAGCACTCAAGTGCTTTTCAACCATGCCAGGTGGAGTAGCTAAACCAAAATTACACAAAGCTTTTTTTTTTCTTCTCAAATGTCATGTTTGAGTCTCTAGAGTCATAATTGAAAAATAAATGGCGTAATAAATATAGTTTTTTTGATCTTTACAGTTATTTAAACAGAGTATCTTCCAAATCATACAGTTTAAATCATGGGCAGTAATTCAGTTGATGAACTGTCTTTTTAAAGGCTATGGAAATGCTTAACAATTTGAACTCTTCCATATTGAAAAAAATTCTGATTGGGTCAAAAATGTAAGGAAATTTATTTTTAAGGGAACAGTTTCTTCATGTAAATAAACTCAACAAATATGCACAGCCATTAAGAATGCATAGATTACTGCATGATTCAGACAAGAGTCCCTCATGTGTTGTTGAGAAAGCAGAAATAGGTCCCAAGGCAGTAGCTACAGTGTTTCTTAGTTTGTCAACTGTGCTGTACATTCATAAGCACATCAGTGACAGCGCACCACACACACACACACACACACACACACACACACACACATTCATATATATATATAGTTGGCTTACAACCTGTGGTCTGGAAGTCCAACAATGGCTGTCTCACAGTGGGAAGGCCAAGGATCTGGTAGCTGTTAAATCCATAAGACTGAATGTCTCAGCAGGTCTAAATGGTTCTCGAGTCCCAGGAAATTCCTAGAGAGCTTCTGGTTGTCAGACTATATTGGAATCCTGAAGAAGTATTCACACCAGTGAAGGGATATGGAAGTTATGTCTAGTTCTGAAATCAGCATTCTCCCAGCATACTCCCAGAAATAAAATTCAGATTTAAAGTATATTTTCAAATACCTTGGCCATTTAGTTAGACTCTTCTCTGACAGAGTAATAACTTAAAATAACCCATTTATTTTCATCTACATTTTGCCATGTGGCTGGTTACCTGTGCTCAGGTACTGTGTGTGTGTGTTTTCTCCCATCATTCCAGGTGAATCTCCTGCCTAGCTGGGTCCCAGAATTCTTTCTTTCTCCTGGATGTCTCACCTCCTATTTCCTGACTAAGCCATAGGCCACAAGATTTATAATTTACAGGTGTCACATCCATATAGACATAAGATGTTCTCTCTACAAAGGATTGTTTCAGCAACAGAGTAGGGAGAGTTGGCAAGCAGCAAAAAGCAAAATCTTCCTTCTTCCATGTCCTTCGATGAAGGCTGCCACTAGAAGGTGTGGTCCAGATTTAGAGTGGGACTCCTACCTCAAATAATGCAATCAAGGTGTATCCTCACAGGTGTGCCAGCCACTTGAGTTTTAGTTGATTCCAGATGTAGTGAATTTGACAACCAGGATGAGCCATCACACAGGGTCTTTCAGTGAACCTTAAGCTTATCATTTTGTCCACACTGCCTTGGTCAATGACATTCTGGAGTCCAACCACTTTTGTTACCCAGCCCTGGGGTTGCAGATATAGATGGCCACAGATAGCTTTGACATGTGTGCTGGGATCTGAACTGAGGTCCTTATATTTACACAATAAGTACTCTTACCCACTGAGCCATTTCTCCAGCTAAGGGAGCCAAAACTATTAATCAACACTCTTCTCTTTTCAGAGATGTTGATATGGCATTACAAATACATATAAATACATAAATACAGTCTAGAGTTTCACCCCAGAATGCATACAAGGGTCATCTCTGAGTAGATGATTTTTAGGGTGATTTTTTATTTTTCTACTTGTTTGACTGTATTTTCTATTTTAAAAAGTTAAAGTATAATTTTGATAATATAAAGTCAATAGAGTCAGTAATTCTTGCTTTACCATTTTGCTCATCTATCTAGTTTTGAACTTGATGACAATGTTTTAGCAGAATTCATCTTGCCCAAGCAATCTTTACTCTTCTATGTTTTTCTAAGCACCCCTGGGTAACTTGGTTGTGTCATCCAGACAGGTTTTTTTAAATCCCTTTAATGACCACTGATGACTTTTCTGATGGAAGAGGATCATCCATTATAGAAATCAAGGTCAGAGTTGATGTTCACTAGCAAGAAGGGAGATTTGCATCTCTTCCCTATTTGTAGAATATTACATACATCATCATGAAATCATAGCTGCCCTTCTACAATCTCCAACAACTATTTGTTTCACTAGGAGGAAGGTCTCATTACAGAATGATTTAAGAAAACAGAATTCACACAGAAATCTTCCTGTGCCCTTAAACTTACATAAATCCTTTCCAATGAGCCTTTTCTCCCTGGACCAGAAAGACCAGCCTGTGCTATTACACCAACCCCAATGCTCCCCATTTTTCTGTCTTTATACAGTCACCACAGCCATAGTTGCATGTTTAAGAGCTGTCTTCCAGAAAGGACCTCTGTCCCTCTGGTTCCCAGTGTTCTTCCCAGCCCTGGCTCTTGGCTAATGCACAGGTTACTGAAGATTCAGTGAAGGAATGAATTGCAAACAGCAGATGTGTCTAAAGGTGAATAAACCTTAAAATGAAGGATGAAGAGTCTTTTGAAAGCATTCCTTTTCCCCTCAGGTAAAGATCTTGATTTCTGCTGAATTCTAGAGAAATAGAGATTTCTAGTTTCTCTTCTGAGGACCATGGTGGTGCAGACAGTCATTTATAAGAGCACATTTCTGCCCAATTGAAACGTGCTTCTGGCACCTGGAGACAGCTGCCTCTGAGGGCTTTGGCTTCTCCGTGCCCTCATTTCCTGCCCTGTCAGAGATTTGTAGTCCCAGCAAAGACCTGACAAGACTCTGGCTTCCCAGAAGCTTGTGTTCATGTTTAAATCATCATTCTGACTTCAGGTGCAAGTGTGGGGGTCATGGACACTGGTACTGGGGAGCTGCTCCTTTGCAATTCTGGAAAAAAATTATATGGAATGCAATTGTAGTACTGAATGACATAAAAACAGAAATCAGATACAAGGTTCTGAAGAAAAAAATTCAATTTAATGTACTTTAATGCTTAAAATATTTATAGGCAAACTGTCAATATTCTTTCAAGTTTATACATCATATGCATATGTTTGTTGCTTGTATGTCCAAATAAAGCAATTCATATACCCTGCACCTTAAATAAAGCAAAATATGATTCTATCATCTTTACTTATACTAGAATTATAAAAAGTAATGTTATCAAGTTATAGTCACATTAATTACTTAAAGATATAATGACTTACCAGCTGATGGTTTATAAAGTCCATATTAATTTTTTAAAATGATTTTATTTTACTTTTAATAATGTACATATTTGTGTCTATGCATGGGTCCCTCATTTGCACATGAGGCTAGAGGCATTGGACTTCCCTGGAGTTTAGTTCTAGACCGCAGTCACCCATATTAACTTTTGAAACTAATGCTTTGACTTTTCTAGCTAGACAGATGTTTGCTCAGCCACCACAAAACATGAATGCTATCCAAGTTCTAAAGCAAACTAGTTTAAACTCATGGAGCAAGAATATGCTTTAGGATAATTCTGTCTCCTGTCATGTGCACTGATGAAAACATTCTTTCGAAGAATGTGAAGTTTTATGTAGAATTGATGTTGTGCCGGAAGTGACTCATGCCAGCATCCTGGAAGCAACATCACCCACGTTTACAGGATTTACATCATGGCTCTGGCAGAGTTTACAAATCCACGCATGCTTTCGGATGCTTTTTAATGTGCACTCCAGGAAGGATGTGTGACTGTGGTTGAGCTCTGAGAGTGGAGGTGCACGCTTCACAGTAAACCCCATTTTACACAACCTTATCGCAGAGAGTCTATTCAGGGAAGCACTCACCAGTCTACAGCTAGGAGAGTTCTTGGAGTGAAGAGACTAAGCTCACTTTCTGCGTGAGTTGAGCTGATCTCTGGAGACAAAAGGCAAACTGCCACGCTTCTTTTTAGCAATTGCAATTCTTTTGGCAAAGTTTCTTCAAGTAACTCTCTTCTTTTTAGCAAAAGGATCATTTGCAGTCATTTTGACATGAAAGTTTAAAAGGCACTGAAAGAAGTTGTTGGGTTTTTTTTTTTCAAAACTTTCAAGTACCTTTGAACACTGGTAGAATAATCTTGTAACATGGCACACTCCAATACATTCCTGGTGGGTATCACCCGTGTCCACGTCTGTCCTGATCACAAAAAGGAGACTCTTAGCTCAATGGACTGACAAGAGTGTATGGAATTTGACTATTAAAATAACCTAGGTGTGCCTCACCATGGTACACTTGTTAATTTTGGTAATCATGTGCTGCTCTTAATTCGTGGATTACCATTAACTATAATGGTGTGTTTCAGTGCTCAATGATTTGAGATTCAGTTTATGTGTTTATTGTGTATTAAATCTACCAACTTCCAGGGCCAGGGAAGTGGCTCAGAGGATAAAGTGCTTGATCCACAATGAGGAGGACAGGATTTTGGATCCCTAGAACCCACATAAAGCCAGGCAAGTGTGGTGTCCACCTGTAGTCCAACACCCAAGAACCAGAGACAGGAGATTCCTGGGTAAGATGCCTAACTAGATCGGTTTGAATTAGTGAACTCTGAGTTCAGTGAGAGACCCTGTTTCAAATAAAGTAGAAAGTGATTGAGGAAGACATCAAAATCAAATTCAGGCCTCCATGTGCACATGCATGCGCGCGCGCACACACACACACACACACACACACACACTCACACACACACACACTCACACACACACACTCACACACACACACACACACACACACTCACACACACACACACACACTCACACACACACATACACATGCAAAATCAATCAAACATCAATCAATGTCTATCTACTACTAGAAAAAGGAGATTATTTCTGGGAAGAAAAAGAAAAAATACTTAGACAATCAGAATGCATGATCATTGAAGTTAAGGGAAATGTCATTGAGTTCATCTCCAAAGAACCTGTTAATTCAACAAGCTCTTATCCAAAGGAAAGTTAGTTAAGGCTTTGTAAAAATGCTAGATGGCTGGGATGATGGAGGTCCTCTCTGCCCACAGAAACTCTGGAGAAGGAATGGAACATTGATACATTGCTTTTACTCTTCTGTGAAAATATTTATACTTTCAGGGTTGCTCAAGTCTCAGGAAGCATCAATCTTTGCTGCTAGTTGAGCTATCTAGAATTCTTCCTTGACAGTAGATTTTAACACTTTTTTTTTTAAAAAAAAAGTCAGTCATCAATGGGAGGAGAGGACCTTGGCCCTGTGAAGGTTCTATGCCCCAGTTAGGGGAATGCCAGGGCCAGGAAGTGAGAGAGGGTGAGGTGGTAAGCAGGGGGAGGGGGGAGGGAACAGGGGATTATTTTAGTTTTGGGGTTTTTTATTTTTATTTTTTTCTTATTTTATTTTCTTTTTCTTTTTTCTTTTGGAGGGGAACCTGGGAAAGAAGATATTGTAAATAAAGAAAACATCTAATAAAAATAAATAAATAAAATTAATTAATTAATTAATTTAAAAAATAGGAAATCACCATGAAGACTCCCAAAATTATCTGCTCTGGATTATATTTATAAATAGCCTCTCTTAAAGCCTTTTTTCCTATGTCCATTTCTTTTTTTCTTGTGATATCTATAGCTGTATTTCATAAGTTATAGTTATTAGTGAAATTATTTAAGACCATGAATTTTCCTCTGACAACATCGTTGTCCTATTGATTCTAATGAAGTTTTCATGGTCATTCTCTCTCTCTCCCTCTCCCCTCCTCTTTCTCCCTCTCTAATCAGCCTAAGGATGTAAGATATTTTATCACTGAGCTACAATCTTTGGTCCACTGTTGCTTTTTATATTCTGTAAATTAGTCTTACTTGTTTTCAGGGGTAGGATAAATAAAATCAGTTTCCAACAAAAATCATATGCGACCGAAGGCCATGGAGTAGTGACTCTATGATAGGGAATTTAACTCAGTTAAGGATCTTGAGGGAGACTTTGCTTAAAGGGGGACCTGAAAATGGTATAATATGGTATGGAGGGACCTTACAACCTCCCAGATCCCTATAGTAGAAGGAAGTGACGTTGTCCAAAGAGAAGATGATATAGATGAATCAAGATGTCCTGTGAGAGGATAGGAAATCAGGCTGAGAGGGAGGTGGGAGGACCACCTGGGTCACAGAGTGGGTAGCTGGAAGATCAGTTAGGAGGCCATGGTAGCAGGACAGGCTAATGACAACAAGCCTTGAGTGGTAGTGGAGAAACAGAGGGTGCTGGGGAGATTTATACCCTCTGCAGGGCAGGAAGCAGGATGAAGGCAATGCTGCAGAGTTGGTAGACAGGTGAGGAAAGGGGCGGCCATGCATGGCTGGACCCTCTCTTTCTGCCCCACTGCAGTGTTTTTATGCCCACTAGATCTCATTCTCCATAACTCACAGTGCACACTCACCAGAAGGCTTGTAGTTTTCATGTGTCCTAATGATCCCTAATCCTATGTCTCAGCTCAAGATTTCCCCCTTGCTTAGAAAGCTGCATCTCTATCACCCATCCAAGTCCAAATATGGTAAGGAAGGATTTTATATAAATGAAAATGATTCTGTTTCCTCCTAGAACATCCTTTTGTTTTGTGACTCTCTCCCTATTTCTCAATGCATTTGTGGTTTCATGGGAGGGATGCTCTGGCAGGGAACAGCTTATGATACTTTAAAAGTAGAGATGTCACAGAAACTCAGATAGCAATGTTTTCTGAAGAACATACAAGTCGAACCACTGGAACATAGAATGCATATGTGAGCTTGCTTCTGCAGGGGAATCTGTGCTCTAGCCCTGGTCAGAGCTCATCTTGGTGAATGAGAAAGTGTGGGCTTCCCCTTCCATGAGCATTAGCTAAACTTGTTCCTTATCTGCATGCCTCGTCATTTCCATATGCCTAACTTAGTGGTCTCTGGGTTATACGTCAAGCTAAACCAACATTTAAAAAATGCATAGGTGGCTTTAAAAGATGTTCAGAAAGACACCTTGATTTAAAACTATACCAGAATATATAGAGGAGAGACATAGAAATTCCCCAGGCCTCAAGTGGGCTGTGGACAAGGTTTAAAAGCAATAGTTTAAACATCTTGAGGGGGTGGGTCATGTAGCATCAGCTGAACAATTTTGAAATTTTTCAAATTAGTTGAAATACAGGTTGAAATGCACTACCATGAGCAATAAGCCTAAGTATATAAAATTCTTTCTGACAGCAATGAATTAACAATGGTATATTATAAACAAATATTTTATTTTGGCAGAGTATGCCTTCTTATTAACATGTGTTGAGCAAAGCACAATTTACAAATTACTATCATAAAGGTTATTTGATAGATCTAGTGTAACTCTCTACTCACTGAGGCTTACAAATATCCCTCTACTATGTGAGAAAGAGGAAGAGAATTGAGAGATGTAAGGGCTTATATTATTAACCTACTTTGTAAAGGAAGTCTATGTTCTGACTACCTGAGTGAGTACCTGTTCTAGGGAGAGGATTTGTAACTGAGCACTGGATCTCTCGTATTTGTAGGGGCTGTATAAATTAATGACATGACTGTTCCATTGCTTGATTAAAGGGAAGGTTTTTATTGTAGATATGACAGAGAATAGCCAGAGGCATCTGGAAGAGTCCAGAGAAGAAAAAGAAAGAAGTAGACTGAACATGGCCAACAGAGTGTTCCATGCCATGAAAGAAATAGGAGGGAAGACAGAGAGAATGAGAGAGACAGAGAGAGAGAGAGAGAGACAGACAGACAGACACACAGACAGACAGACACACAGACACAGACACAGACACACAGAGACAGAGAAAGAAAGGAAGAGAGACAAAAGAGGAGGAGAATACCCTAAATAGTAAGGTTATAAGTAGAAGGAATAGCTAAGGGGGATAGAAGCTCTGTGAGCTTGGCAGAAGTTTAGGGTAGAGGAAAGGCAAGATCTGGGATGTTGGCACGGGCTTTGAAGGTACTTGTGATAGAGAGGGAGCCTGGAGGCCACCATGTGCTTTGGTATGGTAATAGCCACCATCACAGATAGCCATTTATCCTTTCTGCCAGTGATAAGGGAAATGACTTCTTTTGGTAGGGGGCACTTGGATTCACAAGTTCCTAAGAAATGCTGTCTTTTGTCTATCCACCAGAAATACTCCTAAAGTCCAGGTTTAGTGTATTTCTGGATATTTTGGATGACCTTTGGAAGTTTGGGGAAACTGGAGTTTCCTTTGGTCTAACAGGAATGAGACTAGCAGAACTTCAGAGGAATTTCTTCTCAAAGGATATAGATGTACAGAACTGTCCATGGGTAGGAGGAGGGGCATAAATATATTTTTAAAAGTGCTTACCTTGGAGGACTGTTTAAAAGTTCACAGCAGACAACCTGTGGGAGCAAGGTGTGGGAGCTGGATCACTTGTCATGACTGTGGCTCTTGAACACCTACACCTTTTGTTTTTCTCTATTGTTCTGTTGTCTCTTGCCACTTGTAGATGACAGATAGGTACTTATAGATACAGCAGAGGACTTACTGATCCCTTCTCTTTCAGAAGAAACTGCTGTATCTGTCACAATGCCACAGAAAATACTACTTTATTGAAGAACCTAACTGGTGATAGCCTCTGATTTAGGAGCTGAGTCCTTAATTTATTCATTCCTTGCTTCCAGTGAGCACCTGCAGAGGGAGCAGTCTTAGGAAGACTTCTTGGTCTAGATGTCTCAGTTGATTGGAGCCTAAGAAGTCCAAGGCCACCAAGGAAAGTAGTTTCAGAAGAGCTGAGTTTTTATCTCTACCATTTCCAGGAAGAATTAGGGTAGTAGTAGATGGCTGTACTTTCCATTGCATGCTGGGTAGTCACTATGATTAGGTATTAGTAGCTTTCTTTAAAATTAAATGAAGTAGTGTTGTCAAGGGAGGCCTGGGAACCATACATTTTATCCTGTTTGTTTCTATTATGTTAATTATTGGTCTTCAACATATCCAATGAAAGGACTATTGGCAGAAGAGGACATAGTACAACACTAGTTTAAAATGTACCTTTCCTTTCATTAAAACAAAAGCACATGCACACCAGCTTTAGGAAAGAAGGTGTTTTGAATTAAAACAGCTCAAATTCCTTAAAAAATTGACCCACTCAGTGTACAAGAAGGAGCTCAGTTCTTATACTCTCTATACTGAATTAGTCTTGATCAAATTGATGGATAAGTTGTGGAGTTTCTGAAAGTCTATGGCCACTTGGCTGATTATCAAGATTTAATGAAGAGACTTTTATACAGGTTCATATCATC
>JADRCD010233605.1:2061-14374 GCA_019843815.1 Montemys delectorum | reverse complement strand
GAGAGAGAGAGAGAGAGAGATTGGCCATGGGGAAACAAAAAGAACTTCCAAATTATTTCTGGCTAGGAAGAGAACAGGGCTGATCTGTGAAGAGAGTTACTCCAAAGTCATAAGCCCGGGCACTACTGACACTGGCATCCCTGATGGCCCTGGCTCAAGGGTGGAGTGGGAATGAGGGTGGTACACTGGGAGAGTGAGAATGGGGGTGGCTACTTGTCCCCCTCAGGTCCACTGTGATGGCTGCTGATCCCTTCCATCTAGGCAAGCTTTTATGGTGGTGGTGGTGGTGGTGGTGGTGGTGGTGGTGGTGGTGTGTGTGTGTGCAGTAGAAGGGATGTGGAGAAATTGTAAGTTGTATTTAATAAGGCGTATAGTCAGGTCACAGGGAGGAGGGTCACACAGAATGACCAGCATAGACATTACTTTGTTGAACTGATACTAGAGATACAAGATGACCAACAATAATATGAATACTTGGGAGATGGTTTTGTGTTAAATGCTTGCCATATGACTGTGAGGAACTAAGTTGGGATCCTTGGAACTCATGTAAATGCCAGGTATGCATAGCAAACTTCTGTAATTACAGCCTCTGAAAGCATACGGAGGTGATCAGTGCATTACGCTGGCCAGCATAATGTGCTCTGGGTTTCATTGTCTGACCCATCTCACTGAATAAGGAGGATGAGCCATCAAGGATGAGTCTAAACATCAACCTTGGTCCTCTACACGCATATCCACCATGCATATGTGTTCATATCCATAAAAAACATGTATATACCACACACACACACACACACACACACACATGCTCACACATATATGCACATACACAGACACACAGAGACACAAACACAGACACACACACATACAGACACACATAGACACAGACAGACACACATAGACACACAGACACACACTCATACATACAGACACACAGAGACATAGGCACACACAGACACAGATACACATGCATACACAGACACACACAGACTCATACACTGACATCACACTGACACAGACACACACAAACGAACACAGATGAAAATAACAGACACACATACACACAGACAGACAATAGAAGAAAGGAAAGAGTGTTTAGGAAGATTTATTTGTAGCATCAATATCCGGGGTTGTACTTGACATTATTTTTAAGTGTGATAGCACAGCTGCCAAAGAGGTGAATGGAAAAGGTATTGTAAAGCACAAGCAAGATAATACAAATATTAAAATAGTGAGGGAGGTTCAGAATGTGGGACACAGACCTGGGACCCCAACATACATTCTAGCAGACCCACAGAAGAGCCGATGGAAGACCGCTATCTAAAAATAATAATAAAGGGACATTTACATAGTTTGAGGAATTTACACCTAGTCTCCAAAAATCAGTTGTGTGGAATTAAGAAAACAAAAACAAAAACCCCAAAACCAGAAAGGAACAATATGCTTGGAGTTCTGGCAGGGCAGCAAATGAAACTCACAGAGTCATTTTCAAAGTGGCTGTTTGCCTAATTCACTTGATATTATGTCACTCCAGAAATACAAATTGCTCAGCAAACAGCACTCTCATTATGGTACTTTGCTGTTAAAAGAAGAAAAAAATCCCTTCCCCTGCTACTGTTACAGAATGATGTTTACATTGTGGCTTAACATTTGAGTCCCTGTTAACTGTGGCAGCTTCATTGGCATCAATCTAATTTTAAAAAAAGCTGCCTGTACCTGTGGCCATGCTAGACACTCCATCCACAATACCATCTCTGACTGTAAAAATGTCTCCATATTGCCTCAGTAAAAAGAAATCTCTGGCTTCCTGCTTAAAATGAAAGACATAATACTTGATGTTTATCCCACTCACCCAGTGTATCCTCTCTCTCTCTGTCTCTCTGTCTTTCTGTCTCTGTCTCTCTCTCTCTCCCCTCTCCCCTCCCCTTTCTGTGACTTTCTCTCTCTTTCCCTCTCCCTCTCTTTTTTCTTGGCCAGTCCTTTCATCCTGTTCACATAAACAAAGAAAAAAGAAGCAAATACAAAGACTTGATCAATGTTACGTAGTTTCCTAGTAATTGACTGAGTACTGATGGAAAACTTAGAAATATTAGATGGGCTATCCTCTTCACTACCCCCCAGGGGTCCCCCTTGTCTCCTAGTGCTTGTAGCACTGTGCACATTCGGCTGTGAGGACCCAACCATGCCATGGGGAGGAGTGGGAGTGGGGACTTGTTTGGCCAGAAGCTGATCTACAAAGCAAGTCTTTGTGTTTGGGGTAACCATAGCTGTTGGACTGTCTGAACACTGTACTCCCCTGAGGTCTGCCCGTTTCACTGTTGGATAAAATCAGGTTTTAATATGTCTGTTTCTTCCCCTGTTGCTGTGATAACAAACTCTGACAAAAGCAACTTAACGGAGAAGGGTTTTTCTTGGCTGACAGTTCTAAAAAGATGTCGGTCCATCATAGCAGGGAACATGTGAACACGGACAAGAAAGGCATGGTGGCATAGCAGGAGGGAGCAAGGTCACATCTGCATTCAGAAGCAGACACTGAATGGAATGGGGCCAGGCTGTAGAGCCTAAGACCTAGACCAGCTACCCACTTCCTCCAGAGAAGTCCTACTTCCTAAAGGTTCCACACTTACCAAACAGTACCACTGGCTGGGAAATGAGTGTTTTGTGGATTCAATGACATGAGCCTATGGGGGCATAGCTCACATTCAAACGTAACAAATATCCTGGGAAACCCAGACACATGCAGCCAGCCAGGCAGCCAGACACACACACACACACACACACACACACACACACACACACACACACACACACACACACACACCACACACACACACACACACACACACACACACACACACACACACACACACACACACACACACAGGCACACACTTTTTCAGGCAAATGAATTACAAAGTTGGAGGGATGCTAGAACCCAGAAGTTTTTCTATAGATAATGGTTTGCATCAAAACCATGATAGAGAGACATATTCTTATCATACTTTCTTTTTTCTTCTCCAGACAGGGCTTCTCTATGTACCCTGGCTGGGCTGGAACTCACTGTGAAGTCCATGGTGGTATTGAACTCAGAGATCCACCTGCCTCTGCCTCCTGAGTGGTGGGATTAAAGGTGTATACCCCCACTACTGCCGGTCTTATCATACCTTCTTCTTGTAGCCCGTTATCAACTTTGAGGTCTCTATAGTTCTTTAAGCATTTGTACATTTTACAATGTTTCAGAAATACTGGTGCCAAGCTTCTATCACTAAAATTCTAGGCTTTTCCATTTCTACACATGTGTTTGAAGTGATGCAGACATTTCTTCTGCGGTCCTGGCTCACAGATCCCACCTTTCTGGCTGCCACACACAATCCCAGGAGCCCGGATCTTCCACACTAACCCCAAACCTACTAGAAGCTACTCACAGTAGTAAGCCCTCAGGCAGATCTGCTCATCCTAATCCTGGACTCTGCAAGCCAATGACAGCCTGGTTATAAGGAATCAAGTGAAGTGTCTGTCTGCATGAAATAAGCTCACTCTGCCCTCCAAGGTGTGATGAACCAAGGATGAACCAAGGATGCTCTTAGGTACCTGGGTTCTCCCTTCTTTCCCCATTCTAGTTAATTCCCCCATTTCCCTCTGACACAGTTGAGTTTCTCTCCTTCTAGGCAGCATCTTCCTCTGCTTACATTGTGTGCCACTTCCTCTCCCTCCTACCTGCTGGCTTCTTCCGTTCCAGCCTCTTTGCTTTCCTGCCTGAGTTCACCCTATTTTTAATGGAATCTCTCCTCTGGTTCTCTTCGCTCCCCACCTACTCTCTGTGTTCCTCCACAATCTCTCAGCTATAAATAACCCAAGGCATCCAACCTTTTGCTCTCATGGAGAAATGAATAATTAAAACTCCAAAGGAAGACACGTGGATTAAATCAGGCATTTGATTTCTTCAAAACACAGAGAGCGTTTTATGGAGGCCTGTGCAAATGAATGAGTCACAGCCAATTACTTCAAGAGGGAGGAAAGTTGAGGTTTGGTTTTATCACCGGCCCATTATAAAAGGAGCTTGCTAATGAATGTCAGATATTGGTCAAGAAGGACACTTCCAAATTCAGCAGTATGAGCCACAGGGTCCCTACTGTGACGTCCGCTACTATGGAAGTTCTCTGACCAATGGTGCTGCTTCTTCATGTTCCTTATCCAGAATTAGGATATATTGCAAACTCTGGGTGCTTGCCTGCTTACTGTGCCCTGAGGACAATTCCTCTGTTAGGATAATCTGGTCAGAAACTAGAGAGATGGCTCAGTTGATAAAGAGTCTGCCATACAAGCATGGGGACCTCATCTCAGGACCCCAAAACTCGTGATGAAAAGCTGGTGTCATGGCCTGTGTTTGCATCCTAGAGCTCATGGGCCAGTTAGTCTAGCTCAAATGGTGAGATCCAGGTTCACTGAGAGACCCAGGGCTGGTGAGATGGCTCAGTTGGTAATGGGTTTGCTGACAAGCCTGATGACTCGACTTTGATCCTTTGAACCCATATAGCAGAAGGAGAGAACTATTTCCCAAAGACTGTCCTCTGGCATGCACGCACACACACAGGCATGCAAGCATGCACGTATGCACACATGTGAGGTCTGGTAGATGAAATTTGATAATTGCAATCTTTTGTAGACTTTATGGAGATAATAAATTTGTGAGTCTACTCCAAGCTTAGGTCAGTGGACTTTATACCGATAATGTCTCAGGAAATGGGTGGTCCCATGGAGGATATTGGGGGAATTCCCAGGATTCCACGCTGCCGAGCAATTGCCAGTTAAGTGCTCAGCATTGGCCCTTTCATTTTCCTCCTTCTCAGGTTGGCTTCCTTCTAGAGCCTCTGTGTGAGCCCCATGTTCTGCATCTTCTCTTGCGCTGGCACATCCTGCTTAGCTAGGAGCCAGGGAGGTGCAGAAGTCAGGATGTGCTATGTCGAGGTCTGGCTGCTGTTCTGGGGATGAACTTGATGGAAGAAACATGAAGGAGCATTTTCCTCCCAGGTGGAGCTTGAAGAACCTCGTATTGGAAGGGAGGGGGCCTTTCCAGAGCGTTCGTTAGAGACACAGGAGGGAACAGGAGCTTGAGTCTTCCGTCAACAAACACACATAAACTTAAAGAAATATTGGGACTTTGCCAATATAACACCCAAATCTCCTCTCCTCAAATCTGACAACCAGTACACTATCTAAGAATGATCAGAGTTGCATGTGTGGGAGCATTGTGTGTGTGTGTGTGTGTGTGTGTGTGTGTGTGTGTGTGTTGGGGTATCTGCTTCCAGAAAAAAACATAATAAAATGAAAAATAGCACCTTAGAGGAAAGTGTTCTGAAGTGAATGTTAAGGCATCCTTGAACAGAGAAGAGGAGGTGTGCCTTTCTTTCACATTATTGGGCAGCCTGTGCATTTGGCTCGCACAGTCTTGGTCTTGTCCTTTTTAACATTGATTAACTGCTTTAATGTACAAAGGACAATTTCATTATAACCCCCTCAACTCCCAGTAAATACATTACTGTAAAAGTTTAGGCCCTTGGGGAGGAATCTCTTCTAATTGAAGCTAATTACTCGTTTTAACCTGTTGAAACCTTAGAGATGGCTTTAGGGTCTAGTTCTAGGACACTCGAAGACATGAGCCTTCAAAAGGATTTAATTAATTTCGTTTGCCTGCACTTTGCTGCCTGAAGGAAGGGAAAGTGTTTGGCAAACAGCAATTTGTTTTGAGGATTGGCTGGGAGAAAAATCACACCCAGTCCATCTCTTCCTGAGCTGTTGGGAGCACAGGAACTGAATGCCTGGGAGTCTGGTTAAAAGGAATATCACACGAGTCACGTACCAGGTGTTAAGTGCCATTGGACATCATGATATGATTTTAGGCGTAGGGCTGAGTGTGTTAATGAGTGACTCTCGGGCTCCTGTGCCTTCTCTTGGGTTCTTTTCCTTCTCTTGGTTTGTCTTGTCCAACTTCGATGAGATAACTTTTATCTTATGTTTTATTTTGTTTACTTATTTTATATTTTATTTACATTATATTATTTTGTTTTATTATTGCATAGAAGCCTGTGTATTAGTCAGGGTTCTCTAGAGTGACAGAACTTATGGTAGTCTCTATGTGGTAAAGGAATTTATTGATGACTTACAGTCTGTAGTCCAACTCCTAACAATGGTCGGCAGCAGCTGTGAATGGAAGGCCAAGGATCCAGCAGTTGCTCAGTCCCACAAGGCAAGCAGGCGAAGAGGAGAGAGCCTTCCTTCTTCCAATGTCCTTATATAGGTCTCCAGCAAAAGGTGTGGCCCAGATTAAAGGTGTGTGCCACCACACCTTTAACCCCAGATGACCTTGAACTCGTAGATGTAGATATCTTAATCTTCTGAGATTCATAGCCACTATGTCTCAAGATCTCCATGCCAAGATTCAGGTCAGAAACTTGTATCTGTCAGCCTCCAGATTAAGATCACAGGTGAGTCTTCTAATTCTAGATTGTAGTTCATTTCAGATGTAGTCGAGTCGACAACCAGAAATAGCCAGTACAGCCTGCTTTTTTTTTTTCCTAATGGGAGACAGAAAGGGAGTGGAATCCAGAGGGAGGGGGGGGGGGGTTGGGAAGGAACTGGCATAGAGGCAGAGGGAACTGTAACCAGAATATATTATGTGAGACAAGAATCTATTTCAGTAAAAGCAAAAAATGCACATCATGGCTTCTCAGGTGAGAGACAGATGCAGGGCTGTAGCTGCTGCTGGTCCACCAGCCCCACCTAGACTAAGCTAAGAGCTGGCATTTCAAACGATCATCCCTTTACATTTGGGACTTGGGGTTATCTTTAACTTGTTTATGTAAGGTTACACAGTACAGACAGGTTTAACCACAAGCTCTTCAGTATTTCTGATTAGGACTGCATTGAATCTATGTACCTTTATCCTCCAGTCTGCAGAATGCATACCTGCACCTCCAGCTGCAAGGGCGTTGATTTTTTTTTTCCTTATGAAAAATTTTCAGTTTTCAAGATACAAATCGTGGGCATATATTGCTACTACATTTTGATTTTCATCTACAGTTTTTATCCCATCTGTATCTCCAGCACAGACTATATCCTTAGTACATTATAAATAGTGCTTTTGAAAAAAAAATTAATTTCCTATTCCATGGTTAGCATACAGAAATACTGTGTGTATAGTCGTGTATGTTGTATGTGTGTGCATGAGTGTGTGTGTGTGTGTTTGTGTTTGTACATATACACATAAAGGCCAGAGTCTGAAGTTGAGTGTTGTTCTCAGTTACTCTCCACTTAATTTTTAAAGACAGAGTTTCTCTTTGAACATGGAACTCCCCAATTCAGCTTGATGCCTGGCCTGGGAGCTCAGGTCTACCCTCACACTTCCTGACCCCTAGAACTGGGGTTACTGAGAGTGCCATGTGTTTCTGCCTGGGCTGGGGCTACAACAGGCCCTCAGCCCCTCACAATCTGAGGTAAGCACTGTGCTGACTGAGCCATCACCCTAAATTTCTGGTGTGTTGTGTGACTTTATATGTGCTTCCAGTTGATCTGTTCTGTTTTTCTGTTTGGTTTTGTTATGTTTTGTTTTTGCTTGTTTTGTTTTTGTTTTTTGACAATGTCTCATTGTATTGATCAGGCTAGCTTAAAAATCCTTGAGCCTCTTTGACCCTAGGCTGGAGTGCCAGGCATGAGCCCCAGTGCCCTGCCTGGATGATTGCCGAAGCTGCTTGGCATACTTGGTCGGGATAGTCACTTTGTCTGCAGTTGGGGATAACTTGATCTCTTCTCTTGCCATCTGGATGCTTTTCTTTGCAGTTCTGCATTGGCAAACCTGTCAAGGATGCGGTCGGTCGAGTGCAAGCGCTTGACTGCTTTTCGCTCTAGGAATATTTGACAGGCAGTATTACAGAAGTCTGGAGATGGTAGCTTAGACCCAGGGCTCGTTGCCTGTTAACACATTTGGGCTGTGACTTTTCATCCTTGCTGTGTTGACAAAGGTAGTTTGCCCTAAGTGAGATGTCCTTTCAGAGTTCAGCTTAAACCTAGGCATTTTGTTTCCTCTTCTGCTGCTCTTTGGCACCCTGGGTGACACCTGCCTCCCTGCTTCCATGAAATTATGTAGGGAATGCAAGAAGCTGTCCCTCCCTGCTCCTCATTCTTCTTCAAAAACAGACATTTTTCTGCTTCAGCAACCCATGCTTAAATATTAACAGTGTTTCTCTGTGGCCATCTGCTTCTTGGGAAAAAAAATGCTGATCGTGGAATACAAGTTGGAAGTATCCTGTGCCCTTCTTTGAGGTCTTGAACCAGGCTAGTGTTCATCGATCTGCCTGGCTTCAGGACACAGTCAATGTTTTGTAACCAGAACCTTAGGCCAAAGGCTCCACTCAGCAGGGGTGGGGTGGAGGTGTTTCCAACATGCCAGCTCTTCCCACTCACTCTCACAGGACACAAATGCAAAGGACAGTATAAAAGGCAGAAGGACTCTTCACATAGCTAAGCTGTGAAGATGAAAAGCACACACTTCCGGTCCATCTTCTGGGTACTGGCAGTGTGAGATTAAGCTTTAACTAGGGGAAGAATTTGGCCGGAGAATAAGAGGTCTGCATAATTTAGCAGTCTTCGTCAAAGTGTTCACTGCTTCGTCATTGTTTCAGTCCTGGTTCTGTACAGAAGCCCAAGACGTTCTCCCAGTTAAGGGAAAAAGCCAGTCATTACAAGATTATTGCTCCTGCTTGGAGCTGATCTGGCTGGTGGCTCTGTTCCTAGAATCTCAGCTGGCAGCAGGTTTGGGGCAATGAATAGAGACTGCGATTTGGCTACCCTCATCTCAGGCTTGAGAAGGGATATGGTAGGTGAGGTATCTCCAACTTATAGGCAGAGACTTTGCAGAGTTAACATGCTTGAATGTAGCCTGAGGCAGGTAACTGACCCAAACATTAAAAAAGGAAACCTTAAAGGAAAATTTAAAAAAACCCAAACCCTTTAAATGTAAATCACAATTAGAGACTAAGATTATTCTTTCACAAAGCTGTAACTACTGACCGTGTTGTTTTAGAATTCTGGATAAATTATGTTTTCTTTTTCAAAATGTTGCTATACAATTTATAGAAGTCTCTAGAGAGATCTACAGAGTAAGCAAGTTGATTATTAAAGTCCTGTAATCTTTTGACATGGAGTCTTATTATGTAATCCTGGCTGGTTTAGAAGTCACAATGTAGACTACACTGGCCTCAGACTCTCAGAGATCTACCTGTCTTTCTTTTCCTGCTGATTCCTAGGATTAGAGGCATGTGCCATTATGTGCAGCAAGACATGAGATATGCAGTCTTGAATGTGCCATTGATTATATAAAGTTTACATTGATCATGAACATCATTTTTCACCTGGAGGGGAAACAGGCTTTGGCTACAAATGTACAAAAACGCACTCTGCATTCTCCATAGCTGAGCAACTATTACTTACTGATCTCAATAGAAGTTTTCCTTTACTCCAGAGTTGTAATAATGCATCCTTAAACCTGGTCATGTTCTGTACATGCCTCTGTTTATGGGGGCTCCTGGTTGTAGTCAGGCACGATGCTCTAAATTCAATTTTAAAGTACATTGCCCAGGAAAGTAAATGAAGTGGAGCATACAACTATAAGCCCTAAGCTTGCATCTCAGCTACCTGTTTGAAAGAACCTACCTATGGAAGAACGATTCAGATTTAACCTTTGAATTTGGTTGGTTGAGTCTCTCTCTTTCAAAGCTATGGGGACTAGACAAAAAAAAAACCACAACTGCTAT
Source organism: Montemys delectorum (assembly GCA_019843815.1). Taxonomy (NCBI): domain Eukaryota; kingdom Metazoa; phylum Chordata; class Mammalia; order Rodentia; family Muridae; genus Montemys; species Montemys delectorum. The sequence goes on along the minus strand of JADRCD010233605.1, from coordinate 4,565 downwards.
CAAACAAGTTTTATAAATGTATAGATTTATGTATGGGAGCATCCTTATATGTGGTGAACTACGTAAGCCATGGAATTTGCTTTCACAAAGTTGAGACCATTCTGGCAAGCATGGAGAGTGTGCAAACAAAAAGGCCCATACTCCCACTTTGATGAATGGTGATCCATTTCCACAATAGTACAAACAAAGAGGTTGGTGGTCCTCTTCAATACCCTTATTGCTAATCTATACTTACCTATTAGATGCAATGGAGAAAATAATGGTGAAGGGTAGGAAATTATTTATTTAATATAACTTTATTAGGAAGATGAGACGATCAATAATCCTTTATCTTCTCTTTGGGAATAAGGACATGAGCTTTAAGATTACAGAGTGAAGAAAAGCAAAGAGAGTGCACAGCCAGGAGGTCTTGGTGAAGCTATGGTCTGGCTTATAATTTTTTGAGGAAGCCTTAAGTAACTTGAGCAACTCCATTCCCATTGCAAGATGTTTGTCCCTGCCTAGAGGGACAGTCTTACTCTAAGGGAAATGCCTACAAGGATCTTTGTTCTTGGCAAGTCTAGGGAAATGACTGGAGATGCTCAGATGGCGTCCTAGCTGCATGAATAGGACTTTGTAAAAGTTGGCGTTTGAGAATGTTTTAGTCCCACTTATCTTCTTCTCTTCAGCCTAGAGGAGGGAGGATCACCACTCCTTAAGCAATGAATACCCTGTGTGCACATTGGGCAGGAGTCTGACCCAATGTCAAGGAGACAGATGCCAAATACAGGCAGAAATGCTAAGATCTAGCCTGTGCTTAGTTATCTAATCAGCATCTTTGGTCTCAAGTGAAAATTCCATGCAACTAGATAAGTACCATCCCAGTCCTACAGTTAGCATGTCCTACAGGCTCCATCATAAATATTTATGAACGAGGTCCACCCGTCTCTACAGCTACTAACCCTGACCAAGCTAATAGCATCCCTCTGGACTTCTAGCTGACTCTATTTTCTGGCCCCCACCCAATAAGCTCTCCACACCAAGGTTAGAGTGATCTTTTTAAAAATGTAAATCTGATTATGCCACCACCCCCTGCTTAAAACCTTTCAAAGGCTTCCCATTGCTCCTAAGATAAGACCAGAGTTCTTACTGTGGTTTTCTCCTGACCTTATTTTCTTTGGCTCTGCTCGGGTCAGCCACCTCTTTGCTTACTATTTACCACTAACCTCACTCTCCAACCACACCTGTCTTCATTCAGCAGCAAACCTCTCTTACATAGCAGAGGTCAATGGGGTTGAATAAACATCTATTTGCTTTGTAGCCTAAAACTCAAATTTCCAGGAGTAGAAAGATAGTGGGAGGCTTCCCTGACTTCTTCATGTCTATTTTCCCCACTTATAACATATGGCAGAGGCCTACTGCACTCTTGTTAATCTATAGTATATTTTACACTATGTATTTAATTTCAGTGGTCCATGGCTCACTGAAAGACAGCATACAAGCTGATGATTATTTATGGAGCTGTTTTTGAGCATTGGCATTGAGTAGTGGCACCGGGGCATGACTAGAATCACAGTGCCACTCTGTCATCTACAGCAGCCTGGGGAGGTCTTTTCAGAGACCATCACTCAGATGAAACTGGGATTCTTGGCTTTTCTGCAGGAAGAACTTCACTGGATGTCAGTATGAAGCAGAGATAGAATTTAAGCATGTTTTCAAAGCATGGGGAGTAATAGAAAAGCTTTCAGAGAAAACATAAAACACATTCAAGTCTGGTTGTGGGTTTTTTAAAGGACAATCACTCTCAATTGTACACTCAATAGTCATATATATATGTGTGTGTGCGTGTGTGTGTGTGTTACATATCAGTGTGTTCCTCAGAGACTTTTTTTTGATAAATGAGAACATATAATTATTCCAATTGTAATATGCATTCCAGGATTACAGCTAATAAGGTAAATCTTAGTGGAAATGGGAACAAGTAAAGTTAAGATAATCTTTGCTGCAAATGAAAACATAGCCTTATTTGTAGATCCCCAAACATTGTAGGTTTTTACAGCTAGAAATGGAATAAGGCCATACTCAAAGGTCATCTGCTCATTGCTAATTTAACATCCTTTGAAAATCTCTGTGTAAAAGAAACACTGTCTCTATGCAGGCCATCTTCATAACAAATGTTAACATGACTGGAGTCCCTTTAACCAGCCTCTGGAGGGAATCCTTTCTCTCCTTATGTCTCCTTGGTTTTTTCCACCTTTCTATCCCACATTGTTTACAGGGCTCGAATTAATGTCTGGTATATTGTTGAGCCATGGGACCATTTATAGTCATTTCACTTGTGAGTCACTTTTGACAGTAATCTGGAGTCAGTGACTTGAAGTGGAATCAGGTCAACAGCATCAACATTGCCTGGAGGCTTGTTAAGAACAGGCAATCTGAGTCCAGAAGCTCTGAATCTCCAGAGTTCCAAATCAGCTCCCAGCTTATTTACATTATTATTATTTACATTGAGGTTTAGCGTTTCT